>JAAGAY010003682.1:19117-52281 GCA_011801015.1 Ardeotis arabs
AAAAAAAAAAAAAAAATAGGAGAAACTACCACCTTCAGCCATAGCCTCCGGATATTTGAGAGCCTTGGAAGGCTAGGGAGGGGGAGCTGCAGGTCAAGGAAAGGATAAGATCTGGGTGGCTGGGAATGGGGAGGGAGAAAAAGGAATGTAGCGAAGGCGGTAGAGAAGGAAAAGCAGAGAAATGACAGCATTCAGATAAATTTAGCTCCGAATCCAAACTTCAGGGGGAGGGGAGGCGTTTCCTGCCCCAAACCTCTGAACTTTCTGAGATTCTCCCATATTGCGAGTGATTTACCTGTAATGAGAACTGAAAAGGGGGGAAAAAAAGAGGGAGAAAATTGAAATAAACAGTTCTCTGCTGTTTAAACAATCCTTCCATCCCACTCCCTCAGGGTCAAATGTTCAGGCACAAGGACACAAACAACAAAAAAAGAAAGACAGAAAGAAAGGAAAATCATTTTTAAAAGAGGATCTTTACACAAATGCACTAGCCCCAGTTTTCATGAATATCAACCGTTAACACAAAGCGCCTTCCCCACGTACCTGCCAGTTCCCTAACTCCAAAATATTTATTGGTGTGTTATATTTAACATCAAGGACGTTGGTGAGTAACAGTACGACAGCTACCAGCGTAGTTATCTCAGCTTTGTCATGTGCAAGCATTTTGGAAAAGAGAGGCAAGGCAAAGTTGTAAACACACCCCAAAAAAAAAGAACAAGACGACAAATATCAATAATTAATCAGAAGTACTAATCCAAAACTCTTACTGTGAAAGCCATGAGATGAACATATCTATTAGCCATGTATATATATATATTTTTTTTTTTTTAAATTTCTCAAACTGATGTGTTTCTAATACCAGCATTATCTGGCTGGATAGAGAGCTGCTGCCTGAGCAGCCTCTCAGCATTCAGGAAGTTGTTGACAAAGACTTCTGCAATAGTCTGTATGATTTTGTGTTATTTCCTTTAATTGAATCAATAAGACCTGCACTCCTGACCTTTGCTCAGAATCTGAGATTAGGGTAGTCTGAAAGTAAGAAATAGGGTGTGTATTTTTAAAGCACAGAACCATTTCGATAGTAATAGAAGATTAAGATAAATTTCAGCACTAAGATTCTTTCAGCCCCAAACCTTTGGAAGGGATCTTTGGAAGGACTTTGGTGAGACAATATAGCATCTCAATTTCAGAAAAGTTAAATTCACTCAGCTTTGTCTTTGCGTGGAATGTTTTAGGGCTTGTAATAAAGATGATACCCACGACTCTGAGTCCTTGGTGTCTTTATAGTCACCCAGCAGGACGTTCAGAAGTCCCGCAGGAAAACTTACACAAGAGCATAAAATATGTCACGCCAGATAAATGATTTCTTTGTGGTTCTTACATTATTCTGCTCTAGCACTGAAGGTTGCAATACTTCAGCCACGTGTAGTAGCCAGCTAATGAATGAGATAGGCTTCTTGGTAGGAGAAGGAGATCCCAAGTGATTTGGGAGAAGATATGAGAACAAATGTTTGGATTACAGCTGTGAACGTTATGCCAATATAGCAGAGAGATCCTGCTGCATGACTCCGTGCCAAAATACAGAGGAATGACTAAGGCTCAAATGAAAAAAGGGACCAAACCGCGGGGGGAGCGTGTGTGTTTTTAATATGTGTGGATTTACTCCATGTGTTCTTAGACACAGCGATAAACAAACAGAGAAGCTGTCTGAGGGGCCGACCATGACCCAGGATCCAGCGTCTACTCCTGCTCCTGCCTCTACGGGTCTGTAGCTACTGGAGTGTCTGGCTGTGCCATGCCTTCAACCTCGCCAGGCTACGCATGAGCCAGCCTCCGTTTAAAAGAAAAGCTAGAAAAGCTGATATTGAGTTTTCTTCTCAGGCTTCCCTTTCCCCATGCACTCCACAAGGCTCCAGCTTACATTTTCTCACGCAGGGGCTGGAGGTGCAGGGAGCGAGAGGCAGCAATGAGCTGCCGTGCTAAATCTGTACCCCCTACCACGCAGAGAGGGGACGGGATGAGAAAAGAAGGAGCTGGAGACCAGTTAACTTAACTGCACTGCCCTTCTGCAGTGCTCTATACAGAAAACTTACATTCAGAGCCAGAATAATACGTTTCCCTCGGCTGCAATGTTCGAACAGGGCTGTCCTGTGCAAGGACGTTCACGACGTCAGGACGAATACTTCAAGCAGCGCAGTTGCAGGTAAAAGACCCAACAGCCGCTGCTGTAACGTGGATTTAAAGGCTGTTCCCTCTATTTACACATGTAGATATTGTAATGCTGCTATGCAAACAGTCCTCTGTGGACTTTTGCTTGTGGATTTTATTATAACACGTTCCCGACGATGAATGGCACCTTTCCTCTGCAATATCTGCTGTTGTGCCCTTTGTGCTTTACCTTCTGACTCTTCTCTGGGTTTGTTACTTCTCTCGCCGGCAGGATTTAAAAAGTAGGAAATGAACTTTCCCTTCTCTTCTCTAAGTGATGCTCACGGCATGTGAGCCGCAGTTGCGTTGTATTCCCTGAACCCTGCAGCCACTAGAAACACGAACAGTATGTCAACTTGTTCCTGTCTCTGCAAGAAAATTCAAGGTCAAGCTGACCACTGAACTCTCCTATTTAAACAGAGTAAGTCAACGCTCATCTACGGCACCGAAACTGCCTCTAGGAAAGATGTTAACCCTGTGCTGGGCCTCCAGACAGCGCAGGCCGTGTCATGGCTTTTAAAGCAGTTTGCTGCTGCTGTCAATAAGAGCTGGACATACCGCATATGTCTACCGGGCCTAAACAAGCGTCCCTTCTCCGGGCGTGCGCCGTGCAGGGGAGGCCCTCAAGGGGTTAATACATGCCATTCCTGAGTTCAGTGAAGGGACAGGGAGAGCCAAACAGCGGGAATTTCAGGATGTTAATAGCCTCTTCTCTTCCGATTGGCCCAGAACGAATGCAGGGTACAGTAAATTGTCCTTGTCAGCTTAGCTCACATGATGATATGCTTTATTTCTAGACATGCCTTGAATCTGTCCCTTGAATTTATGTTCAGAAAATAAACACTTCCAGACAGCAATAAAGCATTCAGTTGTAGCTGGCTGTTGCACAGTCTCAAGCCAACCGAAGCCATTTGCTTTCAAGTTTCTAGAGCTTGCAAGGCCTTCAGCTCTGCGCTTGTACTTCCTTCAGTTCCTGTGCATGTTAGCGAGTGCCCTCCCTCCTTGGACTTGATGTCCCAACTTACTTTGGAAAGCTCCAGAGAGTTTAGCTCATTTTCCATGCGGGCACCACCCTGAAAGATGACATAAGGCCACCTCGTGCGTGCAGACCCTCCCGTCTCTGATGGCAGGCAACACTGAGAGACAAGAAAAGACATAATTTAATGGCAGCAAGTTGAAAAATAAAGATATCAATGATTCAGGATATGAATTTCCTACCATAAAAAAAAAGTAAATTAAACAGCTGTTACATTTTTGTCTGATGTGGCTAAGGAAACAACTGGTGGCTGGCTGATTCACTGATTAGGAAGGTTGTATGCAATAATCTCCAGGTGTTGCTGATAAATGCCCAAATAGAGCTGCAGTGTTTGTTTGCAACCAGTAATTTTATGGCTATCCTTTCTCTCCTCAGTTCCCCTCAATAACACCAGTTTATGACTGCATAGTTACAGCAGAGGGGAGTTTGGCAAAAATCAATGGTAAACGCGCATAGGAGACAACAAAAGAGCAATACAAACAGAAAAAGCCTCGTTGCAGCTTTAGTTTATTAGAGGTGTGTGGATATTAAGATGCTTTCTTCTAACCCAAAGGCACTAGGAAAAAGAAATACTGAGTGATATCCACCACATCTAGGGCTGGGTAGCCAGCACCAAAATATTACACCTGGAAGACGCCTGCAGAGCTCCGTGCATAGGTGGTTTTCATTTTTCTCCCGTTTGACATAACACAAAATTTCTGCTCAAGTCTATTCCTGCTCCAAAAAAAGCACCCACACAGGAACCTACACAGGGCCAGAGGTGGCTTGGCTGTCATCTGAATGTGTCTGATAGTGAAATCATTGGATAAGAAGTCTGGAGAACAGCAGGGGCACTGTTCTGTTCTAGATTATAACCTCATTAGGAGATATGGATGCAAAACCAGGAATACTCCAGGTATCAGGTGGAGCTGGAATAAATCCCCAGGAACTGCTTGTTGGTGAGAGCAGCTGCTTGCTACAGTGCCAAACTGGCCAAAACAGAGGTGACCACAGCAGTGGTGAATCTCCCACCCCACAAGTGGGGAACTGGGTGGGGAGAGATAGCTAACGAATTGAACATGGGGGACCAGCACAGAGGCTGGTGGCAGGGGACATTCACTGGGCCGGTTTCCAGGCAAGACACACACTAGAGAGCATCCAAACAGAGGAGGTGAATTCCTGCTGAACCATTTCTTTCCTTTTTTCCCCACCGGCACCAGGCCAGAGGCCTCCCCATGCAGCAGGGATGCGGAAAATAGTCCTGTGCCTGCTTCAGCAAGGGTGTTCAGAAGCTTTTTACAATTTCATTAGAAGCCAAAGGGCAATTATGCTTAACACTCACCCCCTCCCTCTTCCTTTTCTCTGGCTATCTCACTTTCTTCTGTTTCTCATTCGCTCTCATTCCCATCCTTCCTTTCCTCTTCTCTTCCCTTGATCCCATTCAGGGACTCCAAAGGACTAATTCAGCACAGCACTGGCAGAGATAAGTTAAAACAATGAGCAGATTTGCAATTAGGGAGAGTTTTAAGGACTGGGAATTGTGCATGTTTTACAGTTGTCTCTGGCTGGCGATGGGGACTTTATCTTCGGTAGATACAGCTCCTTCCGTAGCTGCCACAGCCCCACCCTCCTGCATCAAGTGAAATTCCACGTTCGCGCTAAAGTGCTGCTATATTTCAAACATATCCTGTTGAAAAGGAAAAAAAAAAAAAAAAAAAGGTAAAAATGTACGCTGTACTTTGGCCAGGGCTGATTATCAATGGTGTACATGCCCTTAAAATCCTTTGTTAATGAGGTATCCTTATTACCATAATCAAACACGCTTAGAAACTTGTCACAGATAAGCAAAATTCTTTACATTCTTTGCTCTGCACTTTCTTTTGGCATCTCTTCCCCATCCCCCTCAGTGACTGCTAAGCTTCTGAAGGTTAGGGACCGGTAGTGCTGGAAATTAAAGCCCTCTGTTTACCCACACAAGCGAAGAAACAGTCAAAGCCTCCTCGCTCTGCCGCAGAAATGACCCGAACGGTGACCTGAAGAGACCACCCTCCTGAGAGAGGAGAGGTCAGCCAGCCTCCGCGCAGGATCTGCTCGGGGCATCCTCTGCAGAGAGAGCGAGGGAGAGAGATTGCAAATCATCCAAACTGTGCCAAATTATGTGTGAAGGTTTTGTAATGCAGACTACTGTCCACCAGGGATTAAATTAAGAACATCAAACCCAACGCAGAAAGAATCTCATTTTATACTTAAATTCCACTTGCAATGTTTTATTTAATGCATTTTATCAACCCCTGTGTCCCAAAACATCTCGCCACCAGAAAATACTCAAATAAATTGGGCAATTTGTGCAGGGGGCCATACAAATTTAGCATGAAAGACTCTTGCTTTTAATTTGTTCATACAGAACATGGACTCAGGCAGCCATGCCCATTCATTCCAGAAAGCACCTCTTGTCCCTGTGTTTACAGAGTACCTGTTCTAAAGAGCAGAAAAACTTGATTTAAATGTGAGTGGTCTGCCATGCATCAAGTGATTGATAATTAGAGGAAGGTTTGAAACATACTTAGCTCAGACTACATGTCAACGTCTGCTACTTCTTATCCCAAGACTGGACCATTTCATCTGAAATTAGAAGCCACAACAGCATTTTTCATAAATCTGACTCCCTGTTACATAAATACACATCTTACTACTTGTTTTTTTAAAACCCATGAACGAAGGTTCTGTTTTCCTGTAGCTTTTTTTTTTTTTTTTTAAATGTGCCAACAGAGGCCAACATTGTAAGGTCTTGACCTTGCGTTATCCAGCTGGCTTTCAGACCTGAAGCTCCCTAAGTCCTTCTGCTTTGGTGATGTTATCAAAAACGTTTCAACCGCCTTTTGAGCTGGCGTGGAAGGGGAAAGGGAGAGTTTCTCCCCCTGAGCACCAGGCACCACAGTTAAGATTACGTGAGATTTGTGGATTCCTAACAGCTCGTTTCCAACAATGGCTTTCTCTGAAATCATCCTACTCCAACCTGAGAGCAGCAGGCAAATGCTGAATATATCTTCATGCTACTGGTGAGAGTAAAGTGTGTATTACCACCACCTCACAGCTGGGAAATGGACACATAAGAATTTAGTTACTTGCTTACGGTCATAATAAGAACCTAAAGTGAGTCAAATTATGATATCTTGAGGACCACACTGACTTCTGTGCAGTTCCTTCCTCTGCAAATAAAAAAAAAACCAAAACAAAACAAACAAACCCCAAAAAACCCACAAGAGTAAACTGAAACAAAATCTCGAGCTGGTAGATAGAAGGAAGGCACAAAGGAAGAAGCTGAGGAAAATTCATGCTTCTGAATATATGAAAAGTTGATTACTAAACTTACCAGAATGCTTGTAAGTGGAGCCTAAATGTGTAAACAGAATATATTCAGATAATAAATATTGCCCAGGTATATGTAAATATAGAAATACTTTATATTAAACAATAACATTCCAATTCTCCAACGAGTAGTATTCAGTTACACTTATTCACCAAATACAGGTATTCATTAGCACTCTCACTTCGGTGCCTGAGTGTCAATAAATGTGTGAAGAGCAGCTACTGAAAGTCCATGTGCTGCTTTAGAAAGTGAAACAACTCCTACGACACAATATTGTGTCATTAAAGCTTTTCATACTCCCATCATCCTCTGTATTGATCCATCACGACTGCTCGTGACCTTGTAAGGCAGTAAAATCCTATCATTTTAGATAGTGGGGGACCCGATCCCGTTCTGGAGCTCGGATCCAAAGCCCACGGATGCGCGTGGCTGCCTTTGCGCTCGCCACAGCGCCGTTTGAGTTCGGCTTCTGCCTGCACAGCCAAAACCCTCCGGCAAGGCTACACGGACTGGGCCTTACAATCCAAAAAGCCAGCGTTTGCCAGGAGTTACCTACAGAATTACAGGGATGACTGTGGTATCGCCAAAATTATCGGGACGGCTGTAGCATCTCTGACAAGACACTGTGGGAACTGCAGGTTAATGGTATCTCTTAATGGTGATGGCTGTAATGTAGGTTAATGGGATCATCTTTTCTTTTCCCTGGGAGAATTCCTGAATTCTTCCTTTCATTGACGTTATTTTTAGTAGCAAACGAAGGATTCAATTCAAACCTGAAGGTGTTTTCACCAGCAGGTTTGTTTTTACTGAAGATCCCATTCAACTCGCTGAAACCAAAAGGGCTGCAATTTCTCTGAGGGGCGGCAAGGAAGGTTCACCGCACACACCGACGCCGGTTTGCCCCCGCGAGTTCGGTGCTGCCCGTGTTTCGGAGAGCCCATCTCTTGGGCTCACGCCACAGCGTGCCCTGACTGCGCTCGTAGTGACAAACACTCCGATGCAGCCCGCTGAGCGGAGCCAAAATCCTTTACGCGCTGAAATCCACCGTGTGGGACATCAGGGGTTTTGTAAAGTACTTTTTGGCTTGCGGTTGAAGTTTATCATTGATCTGAAGGCAGATCTTTCCACCCACATCCCTGTCCCTGCTTATTCCTGCGCTGCCCGCTCCGTCCTGCCCTTCAAGCCTTGCTGGTGAAGATGCTGGAGGGCACGGACTGTTTGTCCGTGTGAAAACCAAACTTTGCTGAGTTATCAGAACAAGGCACACCCGGCTGTCAGCGTATCAGCCAGAGAGGAGAGAAAAAAAAAAAAAAAAAAAAAAAAAAAAAAAAAAAGAAAAAAAAAAAAAAAAAAGGAGTGGAAAAGCATACAGCTCTGCTCTCTCTTTTTCTCCCTGCTGTGACCCACAGCCCGGCCAGGGTGCCGCAGCTCCAGCGCCAAGGCCCATGGCCGGTGGTCTGCCCCTCCGGCAGCCCCGGCGGCGAGCGAGGTTTTGGCGGTGTGTTAATTGCCCGTCGGCCACCCGCCAGCTCCATCTCCCATTTACTGATCGCCGACGTGACCCGCCTGAGCGAGCGAGCGCGCCGGGTCAGGGCTCGCGGGGGCCAAGTTCAAGGGCACAGGCTGGTACAGACGTATAAACAAGGGAATGGTATGTAAGCAATAAAGACATAAAGGTTAGGATCAGGGCTAGCAGTACAATAAACAGCTGTGATAACCCAGTTTGTTTATAGATAAAGAATTTACTGTAAAATCCGCAACGCGCAGGATACAGTTGTTAACGCTTTCAGGGACGCGTATTTTTAGATTCCCCTTTTATTTTTTGTTCTGTGTGCTGAGCAAATGTCTCAAAACATCAAAACAACCTTTTTTTTTTTTTTCCTACTTGCTTTTAAATCAAGCCCAGGAAACGCATGCTTATCACATGAGTTGGAAATCTTTCCCTTCAAAACTCCCTCCAAACAAGCTCACGCTGTTCCACAGGAGTTTAAAACTGCTGCCACAACAAATTCAGAGGCAGATAGCCCGGTCCTTAATACTTACAGCTTCCTATTAAAACACCCATGTTTCAAGCAAGGCACATCCCTTTACGTCCCATTTTTCCTAATTTAGTTTTAATAAGAGTGAGCAGATTAAGTACAATTTCATTAGGGCTCTTGTAAATCCTGCACGGCGTATCTTTTGCCAACTTTACTTTTAAAATGTATTTCGGAGGGTGGCCAAGCGTTTTGCAAAATTACCAGGGTGCTGCTTAACCGTCCCGCGAGGCTCCCATCAGAAGCAGAATATATTGTATTGTAACTATTGATCCAAACGGCCACATTTCTAAAGCAGAAAATGATTGTGTAGCGAAAGCGGTGCAGAGGTGCAGTAAAATGCCCTCAAGTATATAAAGACATAAAGATTAAAGTCACCCTGCAGATTCCCTTTAACTCCTCCAAATCCACTGCGGAATGTGTTCTTTTAGGATAAATAAAAAAAAAAAAACAACTTTGTACAAATTAACGTGACGGTTGCCAGCGTGCGTAAATAAGATTGCTCCTCACCGTCAGGAGGCTCAAAGAAAGTTTGCTTCCCTTTAAATACAGGCAAAAGCTGGTAATTAAATTGCCAGGTGTCAAAAGAACATCTGAATATCTAAAAGGCAAAATAACACCCCAAAATTTGTCAGGCAGAACATGTATTCAGGGTAAGAAATCGAGATTTCAGTACACAGGATGCCCTAGAGCGTTAATACCCACAATTTTCAGTTCTGTGGTTAGTCTTCAATAAAGTTTAGAAGATCTTAAAAAGAAAATACACAGGTGGAGGCTGTCACAGACTTTTTCTCCTCCACAGCACCACAGTGCCTTTTCTAAACTTCGGAAGCCACTTTTTAACAGCGTGGTTGTTGTTCGTCACACGTATTTCACATCTGAGTTGTGAAAAGCATTTGACTTCAGGACGAACACGCTTGCCCTTGCATTGCTTTCACGTTCGTTCTCGGGATACTTTTTGGTACCAAAAGCTTCAGGGCCTTTAATCTTCCCCTAATGACACCAAAAAGCGGGATACAGGTTTAAAGTGTCGGACAGGGCTCCTAACACACTTGAATAGTACAATCCAGCTCTGACCATGAGCAGGGCTCTGCAGTTCTTTAGCCTAATTAATCAGTAACAATACTATACCAATAAACTATAGAATTTATCGCCTGCTCTGAGCCAGATTCTTCTTTGGCCTGTTCCTGCTTCCACTGTACTCAGCGGATAAACACTCAAGGTGAAATATTTCCCGCAGTCAAGCTGATGGTCGAGTTCTCCAGGATTATAAGGGAACCGGTAGATCCTGAAGAGATTAATCTTTGAAGAAAAAAAACCCTTCAGTCCCTGGCTCCTGGCTGCTCCTGTACACAAATAAGGTATTTTGTGTCTGTGTGTACTTCAGGAGCTCTGTCACTGAAATAATCAGTTGATCAAAACATCCTTATAAGTCAAATCCTGGCCCTCTCTAGCTCCGGTCAAAAGACAGATGGATGAAAAGGCACGGCTAATACAAACCGCTATCACGCCTGGGGCCTTTCCCCTGCACAATTATCCCGCCTGGATTATTCCTCCAGGACTGTGACTGATTTACACACTACAGGAGTGTATCTCATCTGGGAAACGAGCGCAGCTTTTTAATTATTCTCTGCACCGCGGTATCACCCGCAGAGTTTCAGCCGGAGCTGCCGTGCTCGGTGCTGCACGTTGCAGGGGGACAGGATGGTGCCCGTCCAAATTGCTTCCCGTCTACCGCGTAAGTTGAGCAGAGAGAGGCAACAGAAAGCAACAGTAAAACGGCTGCAGTTCAAATAACAAGCAGTTGTCGTAGCATCCTACCTGCCTCACCATCTCCAAGGGCTTGGAGGAATCACTGCCCAAAAAAAGTTTGAAGGAGAAGGCTTGGCCTAGGCATCATGGGGAGCTGCGCAATAAAAGCCTGATGGTGCTGGCCAAAATTATTTCCTGAAAGGACATAAAAGGACAGCATTTTAGGAAAGGCTCTGACAAGGAGGACAAGGCTTTTATATGAAGTGTGATAGGAAGGAGGCAGCAGATGGAGGTGAAAGGAGATGGCACGGACGTTGTGGCAGATTCGGTGTCCCCCTAGAGCTAGGCTGGGAAGGTGGGCACCGTGAAAATACGGTGTGGGTCATCCGCCTCCAAACACCCTTACACACCAAACCCATCCATTATAGGTACGGCAAGTGGCGATAACAAGGAATTAGTTTGCAACAGGCTTGATCCTTACAACTGCATCTTCACTACCATCAAGGAAAAGGAAAAAATCAACAACAAAAAACTCTCTGCAAGGTTAACCATAATTCATTTCCAAAGACCCCAGTCACTACTGACACATCTGATCTGCGGAGAAAACTGTCTGAAGTGGGGTAGCATGCCTGTGTCCTTCCCACCTGGGCCACTCGTGTCCCAACATCTCCGAATTGAGTGGGGACAAGCACAGAGGACGCGGGCAGGTTGGACAAGACGCCTCCAGGTCCAAGCTCTGGCAGTTGCTTTCATCCTGTGCATCTGTCTGCGAAGAAGGCATCACTAGAGCCGTGAGCTGGCCTTCAGACTGCTGGGTTTGCACGTCGAAGAAATGAAGAACTGTAAGAAGGAAGAACAAAAAAGAAGAATAAACACCCAGTTCTGGTCTGCTCAGACAAGTAATGTACAGAGGGGGCACACCTGTACTGAGGGGCTGCACCGCATTTCCCTTTTGAAATTGGCGGTCTCAGCAATTAGGTGACAATTATCTGCGAATTCAGATTTACGAGATTCCTCACCCGGCCAATAAAACCAGGAGAGAAATAGAGAGATGTCCATAAATGACATATTTTCATGCTTTGTGCAACCCATCCCCGCAAAGCGCTTCTGAGCAGCTAAGCAATTTACATTTAATAGCAAAGTGTTTTTTAATCAGTCAGATCAATTTGTGAAGAATTGGTACATTAGGTATAGCCACATAGCAGAGAGCCTCATAGCAAAGGTTTAGAAGTAATTGCTCCCTGACCCACTGAACACTGTATTACTATAGAAGTTTGTATTCTATTAAGAGTTAATAAGTGACCAAAATCTAGACTAATACACTGTCAGGGTTCATTATCATTACAGATTCTTGCTATTTTTCCAGTGCCTTTTGCTCTGCCCTTCTTGCTACATATGGAAAACCTATATCAAGATGGTTGTCATGGCAATGAAAAGATTTGCATGTGTCTTATCTATCTATTTAAATACCTTCTTATGGTTTATAACTACCATAATACATCCCTCCAGCCCTGCTCGTTGCTAATTTAGAGCTAGCCCAGTGTGCCTGAGGTCAGCGATATCATCGAAAGCATGTTGTCTAGACAACTCCGAGGCTACTGTCCATGGGATAATTGTTTTATGCAAATCAAAAAGTACAATGGTGACATGCTCATCCATGACTCGCGCAATCTGCTTGTGCTGGGGCTGGACCAAGTCCGTGATCGCGTGCCCGGCAAGAGCGTCTTCTGCCAGCCGCGGCCTCGTCGGTTTGATGGTCCTTTTTGATGCCAGTTTCTTCTGGTCAAGCTTGAAGCTGCTTTGAGACGAGGCTGATACTCTAAAAAGAGACACTAAAAATATGCTCTGTGTTCATGAATGCGCCAAGGTGCGCGTGTGCAGTTTCAGAGAATTGAAGAAAACCTGCCCAAACCACTCCCCTCCTCTAAGTTACCCATTTTTGGAAGGGTGAATGAAAGCTCCCTTCGCACCCAGCGTCATGGCACGAGCACATAAGCATGTTGGGTTTAGTACTGAGGGTCTTTTGGGAGGGTATTAAATTTTAGAAAGAACTTGGCGAAGAATTCAATAAGTTGGACTAAAATGACCCAAACTTTCTACCTATGAGAAACCTAAGCTCTTCCTTTCTCCATGTCTTTACACCTCAGATATTTCCATCAAAATACACTGGACTGAGAAGATCGTGTGGAAGACAGGGAAATATTTTGCACACAGAGCAGAAGCCGCTCTTCATCAACAGAGAGATTAATACCTGCACTACTCTGCTTCCCTCGTTCTTTTATCTTTCTCTCCTTCAAGAGTTCACGTGTTGCTGCCACACTCAGATGGCTGCGAAGGTAAATATGGCTATTACTGCATAAATCCATAATGCGTACAAGGTAGCGTGCAGTTTGAAAACACAAAGAGAGGTAACAACAGCCACCACCATGAAAGGCTATCTCTGAAATCCAAAAAACCAGAGCCTTCATTCCTCTTTGATCTCCCTGACTCGGGGTTGTGGCTTTTCAGGATGCCCACAGATTAAAACTACTTTTTCCAAGTTCTTCAAGATTTACTAAGAACTTACTTTCTGGCAAATTGCACGCTGTTGTTACCAGAGACTAATAATCAGATCGGAAACGCTTAATAATTTGGTGAGTTATTTGTTAGCGGTATTGGAATCGCTTGACCACACTTCCAGATTAGAAATGTATTTTTTTCCTCAAGATAATTTATATTTGCATTCACAAGTCTGAGGAAATGCCACCTATTCCTGCAGCAGTAAATCAGGAACCGCTTACCCTGCCAATACAGTTAGACGATGTTTACGCGCGGGCCTACGCTCATTGTCTGACTAATCCGTAAGGGGTAGATTTTCCGTTGCATTTCAATAGCTCGTCTGCTTCAGAGTGTTGTGAACTTTCTAAAGATGTGTTTTCTCTTATAACAGCAGATCTTGGAGTGTAGTAATCTGGACTTGACAGATTTATGCAACTAGCATTTTGCATCAGGCGTTACTGCAAACATTATTTTATATGTGTGAGCGCGCGTGCGAGGGTATAAATACGTTATACGTATATATGTATCTGACAAAAGCTTTGAAAGATAATTTCTGCAATTTAGTAAACTAACGATTTCAAGTCAAGCATCAGTTTCCGGGTGTTTTTCATAATGGATTTCACAGCAGATGACCTGACAGCTAATCTCCTGATCTGAATTGCGCTCTGCCGCGCACATCCAAACAAACCGCCCTCGGACCCTCAAAGGATCGCCCCGCTTTCACATGCCACGGCTGCGAGTCCGCCCCGCAAATGTCCAGAGGTCCAGACTGACCTCCTCACCTCCCGTCTGGGAAACATTCCTCCTCCCAGCAGCTCATTCTTGCCGACAAACAGAGCAGGACCAGTGGGCACTTGCTGAAAAGGGACAAGAGAGGGGCCGTGAATGGAGCGTGTCTGGTACAACAATGCCAGACAACGCTTGTGAATGGGGTTGCAAACCCCGCTCCTGTTAGAGGGGCTGCCAGCAGCCTCCCTGCCCCCTCTCCCCTTCCTTTCAAGGGTCTCTACTCCCCTTTTGAAAATATATTAGGCCTCCAAGCCATACCAAATAGGTGGACAAAGTCATTAGGTGCTGTGTTTCAGAAGAGGGGGGCACATATGCCGATATAATTTCTCCGGTGCGCCTCCCTCCCTGCGCCACCTGCTCTGTGTGCCATGAAAAACGGTGGCAAGGACAAAAGCAAAGCAAAAAAATTCAAGTGCAGGCGCTGCTCCTGCGTTTGGGTGAGGGCAAAAGCATCGGCGTCGCTCCGGGACGGGCCGCTGGCCTCTATTTTTGGCCGCCTTTGAAAAGCAAGACAAGCGCACCGCTAATGAGGTGTGGGGTTCAGACCTGGCTTTATTTCTTTTTTTTTCTAAATTGTGGTTTTCAGAGGAAAATAAAGAAAAAAAAAAAAAGAAACTATGTGTCTACACTGTGACGTGCTGGTTCTGTCTAATTCACAGCGAAGGCAATGACTTAACAGTGAAGAGAAGATAAAAGCAGAAAGCACTAAAAAGTTGTAGAGAATTCGGCTAAGCTCTCATCTCATTTATGCTCCACCAAATCCAGGGTAACTCTTCAGAAACCAGGGGAGAGAGAACAAATTTTACTGGTGAAGGTAAGATCAATATCCAGCCCGGAGCGCTAAAGAATTCTGGAAAGTATTTGGGCATACATATTACCATTTTTGCCTTATCTGAGAACACATCAAGTTTCATCAGAAATATTTCCTTTTTCCCCCAACAAATGAAACAAACCAAAGAAATTACGGAGCCACACAGCAAATAGAGTACAAAACCCTCCTTCCAAGAGGCTCTGCGAGCTTCAGAAAGGCCGTTCTGGGTATTGAATCAAAAGCAAGGGAGCTACAGGTAGGTAACCCACAGTACACTCCTCAATAATTTGGGATTTCTCATCTCGGGAACCCATCAGTACCTCTATTTCTGCAGCCGCAAATGCCCTTTGGGATGGGAGTTCCTGGGTCAAGGCAGGATGATAGGGATGGCTGAGACTGGAGATCTTACTAATACGCAAAAAAATCCTTCAAAGACTGGGAGCTTTCAGGATCAAAGACGCCCCGGCTGACTGAATTGTCCATCTATGCTTCTCTGTCTGCAGAATTCTGCGTGGGTCTATCTGCAAAATAAAACTTCCTGCTTATAGTTTAGATTGTTTCCCGAAAGCATATTTTGGATGTGACTGTCCAGACTGACCTTGCCAGACCTCTATCAGCAGCTAATTTAAGACAGCTAAAAAAAACACAACCGTAGGTGGTCACAATGAGACGGAGCAGGATGGGGGCACCAGAACCATCTGCAAGAGCAAGTGCATCCTTACTTGGGCCAAGCCATAGAAGATCATCTAGTAGATCATCTCCTGGTGTCAACGGGGTCTCTGGAGCCAGCACAAAAGTCACAGTTTGATGGGAAAGCAGCCTCACAGCTTCGGGAAAAAAATAATAAAACATAAATAAAATTAAAAAGCACCTTGGACCGCAAAGCCCAGCTCTGGCCCCAGCTGTTCACGCAAAGCAAATAGACAGGAAAAGCCAACACGACCAGCCATGGGGCGAGTCCCGGGCGCGGGGGGTCCCGGTGGGGCCGGTGCCACCACAGCCCCCTCCCCGGGCACGCGGGCGGGGAGCTGCCGTGTCCGGCTGAGCCCTTCTGCCGGAGCGTCCCCTGGGACGGTGGGCAGCTGGGGGTGAGATAAAGCAGACTCCAGGCTGTTTTATCTTACGCAGGGGGCCGGCCCCAGGAGCAGGAAAGCGTAAAGGTGGTTTAAAAACCACAGGTTTTTTGTTGTTGTTGCTGGGTTGTGGGGGTTTTTTTGCCTCTCCGAACATCTGGGCCTCTCCTGGAGCGCGTGCTGTGGGCAGAGCAGACCCTCTGGCCCCCCACCCGCAATGCCCAGAGGAGAGCCAACGCTTACGCGATGGCGAGCGGATGAAAATGCCGGAGGAGGTGGGAAGTTAAAATAATCAGGAGAAATTGGTGCATCAGTCTAGGAATCTGTCAATCCGGATGGAAGTAACGCAGCTCTTCCTATGGCTTTGGAGGCAGCACCCCTGAGCAATGGTGACCTCCAAAGCTCTACATCCCAGGGACAAAGCGATCTCCCTTCTCCCCGCGAGCTCGGCCCCGGCCGGCAACTCCCGCCGGCCCCAGAGGCGAGATGGGGATGGAGGGAGGGGAAGAGCCTTCCCCTCCTCCCCAGGCTTGTAACCGGCTAAGTTTGTGTCTCGTTATGCCTTTTAACGCAAGTAAATCCAAATAACTGGGCAGTAATGAATTATAAATGGAACAAAAATGAATATACTATTAATACTGCTCCCAGAAGTGGATAAAAGGGATCAGCGGCTTTATCCCATGGTGCAGCTGAGAACTGACAGGCAGGCCAGGCTGACATTCAGAGGCCACTCTGTTTTCATAAGGGAAAAAAAAAAAAAAAAAATCCCTGGCAAAGGCAAGGCGATATTTTAACCGCTCCTGCGGCCCCAGGCTCGCGAGCCCCACCGGCAGCCCCGCGCGCCGCGGCTCCATCCAGCAGACCGTGGCTCCTTCCTCCTAATGTAATCGCTCGTAAGAGGCGCAGTCCTAAAATGGATGCGGAGAGGATGCTCTTGTTTTGCAAGCGAACAAGGTCTCCCCTCTGCTTCTTCGGTGAAATATGCTCGTATAAAAAGAGGGAGTAAACAAAATTTGGCGCTTAACAATCTCCAGGCCTTTCGGCGCTGCCGCAGACCGACCCCTACGGCTGCCACGGGGCGATGGGGAGGAAAAACAAAGTCGAAAGCACAGCCTGCCCCGGCACTGACCTTCCCACAGCCAGGTGCCGTGGGGCACCCGGGCCTCAGATAAGGCCCCGGCCGGCGCTGCCGCTCCGCAGGAATGCCGGGAGATAAGGGCAGTGTTTTCTGAAATATTTGCTACGAGCAGGTTCGAGAGAGGGGAAAGGCGTGCAGCCGCACGGTGAGGGAGCTCCTGCCTCCTCGCTCTCTCTGGAGTGGGTAAGGGCATCCACAGGGATCACCTCTGATTTTTATTTTTAACTCCATCCATAAGGACTGATCCAGAAAAGCTAAGCACCGTAGCCCCCTCTAATCCTCAAGCACCGGGGAAAGCAAACTAGACACACGCTTAAACTCTTTTATACACTTTAAATTGCAGTTAAACTCCACCAAGTGCTGAAATCCAGCCGGTTTCCACCGTTTTTCACATCTTCAGTCCCAGGGTCTCTCCCAGCTCAGCCGGCTCCAGGGCCCGCTCCTGCACCCAGCGCAGCTCAGCAGTCAACACCACCTCCGGGACCAGCCCAAGGCTTCATCCGAACCGCAGCAAACAGAAGAAAAAACAAACCTTGGTGATGGTCTGCAAAGGAGTTTCTTTAGTCTCATTATGAATTTCTACAAATTTCCAATTTTTTTTTTTTTTCCCCCGAAAGGTGATTCTCTCCCACTTGCTGTGGTAAAAGCTTGCAGAAAGCACCAAGCGATAACTGCACAGAGCGAGGGAGCTGGGCAAACCAGGAGAAATATTTTTGCTTTTCTCTCACCTTCTGTGGTGTCAGTAACGTCTGGTGCCACCCGCGAGGCAGCAGCTACCTGGAGATTCAGGGGAAGCGCTTGTGCTGAGAGACCGAGCAGGGGCTTAGTTCTGCTGCATTAAAACCAACAGGAAGCTTTACCTTGACGTGGGTGGGACCGGGATGGAGACACCAGAGTACTCAGTTCAAAATGGGTTTGGAAAGCAGTGGGGGGTTGTTTTCAAAAGGGCCTTGGATAATTTGGGCAGAAAGGAAGGAGGTGCTTCTTTTTTTGAGAGTATTTAACTGGAAGTGCTTGAAAGGGGATAGAGTTTCTTCTCGATGGGCACATGCTTGGGATGAAATCAGGTTCTTCGATGTGCTTTTGTCATCTTGGCTTTGACTTGGCATGATCAGTTTTAGCAGAACTGAATCACTGGCAGGTTAATCTTCCTCTCCGTTGCCTTCTCCCTGCCCCACGGCAGAGCGGGCACGTTCTTGCCTGACGGCACCCCAGGAGACACCGAGATAAACAGCTATATAGGGACTGAAGTTGGATCACTGGTAGCATTTCAAGCAAAGGAAAAAAAGGAAACCTCCAGCCACGTCAGATGAAGACAATCCAACACTTTCCAGAGCCCTCAGTGACACTAACGCTGTTTGCTATTGCGCTGATGTCACCCTTGGTCCTTCCCAGGATTAGATCATTTGAAATAACAAATTGTTGCTCCCTCACCAACAGTTTGGAAACAGCACCAGCCTTTCTTGATATAGAAAGCCATCTCTGGCCATCAGGATGTGCTCACTTAAGCACGTTCCGCTTAGCGTTTAAGCGCCCGTGCACAGGTGGCTGTGAGCAGCCTCTCTCCTCGCGGTTGCAGCACAACACGGCCCGTGGGTTCGGTGAAGATCAGGGTGAGCAGGTGCGCGTCCGCATCGCGTGCGCCGAACTGAAATAAAGTAGCTGTCTGCAGCGTTCGTGGGTGGTCTTGCTTCTGAGCTTCCCTGCCCTCCCACGGACATTCCCACCTGCACGGCAGTGGGACGCTACTCCCACCGCCTTGCGGCATGCGGCGACGCAAAGGGAGATGTTTGGAGCCAGGTGATTAATGGGGCTGGGTCACCGTCCCCGTAGGGAAACTGCAGGCCTCAGAGAGAGCTGGGAAGAGATGCTCTGCACCCCGAGGCTGGCAGTGGTGACAAAGTGTCCTCCAGCTGCTCCTCATGACCTGATACTCCCCAGCCTGCTGCTGGCCACAACCTGCTGGCCCATGACCCACTGCCTCCCAGCTCGCTTGTCCCAGGACAATCGGGTACCCCCAGCCATCAGCATCAGCTCCCCATCCCACAGCCAGGGGACCGCCGTAACCATGGAGACCAGCCCAGCTATGGTCACCATGGAAACGCCCAGCAGTGCTCAGGTTGGTGATGCTCAGGCACTGGGGGGGGAGCGGCAAGGGGGCTGTCCCTTCGCTGATGGCACAGGAGTGAGAGCACAACCCCGACCCCGGGAAAACCAACAAAACCCAAGGAAACATCACAGCAGAGGTGCAGAAACACCACACATCTCTTCGTCCTTTCCCTCGTGTGACCACGAATGGTAAAATTTCCCAAAGAAACCCCAAGAAGAGAAAAGAAAACGCGGCGTTTCGTGACAACACTGCGTGGTACCATAAAACTTTGCCCCAGTTGCGCTGTCTGGCTCCAGCTCACAAACAGAACGGGTCCAGTGCCGCTGCCTTGCGAGACAAACACAGCCCTCACGTCTGAGTAAACACATTAAAGCTTAAAAACTAACTTTCTCCAAAGGATAAATGTTAATTGTCATCATTGCTGCTCTCACCCATGACGTTTTGCGTGAGAAAGTGCTCATTTCTACCAAGAAACATCACCCAAGTTCACGTTAGGGTACGTATGCACCTACATACTGATGGATTTATTTATGGCTTTACTGGATGTGCACCCAGCACTAATTGTTAAGTCAAAAATTACTAGAAAAAAAAAAGAATTTCTGGATGATATTTCTATTACAACTTAAAGACGCTCATGATACGCTGGGCTCTGTCAGTAGCACAATATGGCATTGCCTCTCCACCGCTCCTGACCATGGGTAGCAGGGGAATATTCCAGTAATTATATCAAATCCCCGGTGTGTTTTGTGGTGAACTATCTAGAATAACCAATTTTAATAGCGTGTCATTCCTCCGTCTCATAAAGTAGGAGTGAATGGGCTGCAAGAGATGCAACGGGGGGACCTGCTCATGCCAGGACATCGGGGGTTACCTGCCTCACGAGGGATTTAATCACCAGGATCTACACACACACCCCACTTCGTGCCCACCACCACCAATATCCTGAGCCTCGCTTCTCTGAGTTTGCTGCTTTATAGCTCGACTGCCTCCTCCAAAAAAAAGAAAAGGGAAACAGAATATAAAATGTCAAATGTGAACTTAAAGCACTAAAATTTTGCTTCACATTTTTTAATGGTGAAAAGGTCACCTTTGCTTAAAAAATAAAATCACACGCACTCTGCCCAGAGCCCACCAGAAGAGATAAGAAGTTTAGTTTTCTTTCTCTCTTCACCCAAATGTCTTCTACTGACTGTAAAACCTGTGGGGACATCCTTGTGAGATACAAATTCCCAGAACGGACTTCAAAGCGAGTAAGCTAACACTAGTATTTTTCATAACGTTACAATGATTTTATGGTGTTACAAAACCTCACAAATTATTTTAAAGGGGTTTTTTTTTGTATTAATATTACAGACTAGGCAGATAATTTGCATGATTTCAAGGCTGCTGCTACAAATGGTGAATTGAGCCAGGGTTTGCTCCATTGGCATCTATTCCTGGAACCGGTAGCCTATAGCCATTCCTGACAAAAGTTAGCTTGCAGGGCTTCAGAGGCAGTTTTAAAAAGGAAAAATTAAACTACATCAAGCGTACAGCGATGCTAAAAAATTATTTTCCACAGATTGACTAAACAGCTACTCTATTAGTCAGCTTAGAAGCAAATGAGTCCAATTTAACGAAGTCGCAGCATCCAAGGTATGGACACCTACAATTCCCAGAAAGGGACATAGAGTCCAATCTTGATGAGAACATACACAGGATTTGGTTTGATTCCATAGATCTTGTCCACAAGATCAGTAAGAAGACAATTAAAGGGAGTCTGATTCTGATTTACTGCGACTCCCTTTCCCCACTCCCGTACTGTTAAAGGTGGTTTTCCATTGTAACATAATTTATATTCACTTTAAAGATACTTCCTGGGGCATGGAAAAACGTGGGCTCCTTTGAGGATGGTGCAAGCAAATTCTGGCTACAAGGATTTCACCCGGCATGAAGGAGCTGTGTTATTAACTGGAATCAGACCCAGAATAAGATAGACCCCTAAAAAACTGGTGAACTTCAGTGTTTTGTGTATAAAGTTAGATTTCCTCATTTCCCGCTCTACTTAAGTGGTAGTAGTGGAAAATGAGACTTTGAAAATATCTTATGCCTTGTTCCTCCTTATCTCCATCTGATCCTACGGGTGTTAATTGTGCAAAACACCCATTGCAATTGATTCACAGGGCTCTTGACGGTGGTGTGTGTGAAATTTGACACAGGAATGGCTTTACCGTGGGCAAGTCGCCGCCGAAGCACAGCTTTGGTCAAGGAAGAGAGTCCAGCACCTCCCAGGTGGCTCTTGGCCAATGCAGCTCTGTGACTGGTCTTGGTTTGGAAAAGCAACTGCAAGGCAGGTGTCATGTTTTTTCTGCGTCAGGAAGGAGAAATTCTCTGAAGCAAAATAGTCAGAGGGGAAAAAAAAAAAAAAAAAAAAAAGAAAAAAAATCTTAAAGAGGAAGCAGGCTGTGGCTACAGGAAAGCATATTTCTTTAAAAATACCTCAGGAAGTTATGTTACTTTAAATTTTTCAGCTGCCGCCCTCTGAAGAAGCGCGCGTTTCACTTTATCGCGTAAAGGAAAGAGTGGACTGAGCCCCATAAATCGGAGTTGTGCTTACGGCGAAGGTGCTGTTTATCTGCCTGATATTTAGACTGACCTTTGCTGGGTTGTGGAGTTTGTCTGTCTGCAAATCCTCAAATCTCAAACAGAGAACACTCTGCTGAGAACCAACTGACCCGCGGGGAGATGAAATATTATCTCCTCTACTGTATACAACTTTTTTCCCTGGGAGCCTCACCAGCGCCGCGGTTTTGTCTCCAGCCTCTGGCAGGGTTACGCGCCCGTCCGGCTCCAGCGCGTCCCTGCCAGCCGTCACCCACGGGCGCTCACCAGCCCCAGAGCGGCGGTTTCGGCCCTTCCCTCCACACCAGCACCACGGTTCCTGCTTGAGCTGTTTGCTCTCGTGTGTTTGATCAAAACCTGGCAGATCCTCACCACACGCTAACTCCAGTCCCAGTTTATCCCTGACGTCACCTGTTCCTGCTCCCTGCTCGCACGCAGCGGCGAAAAACCCGGGCAAAGCCCCACCGGGGGAAATCTCAGAAGCAAATGTATGCAGCTTGCATCCCAGCTGCATTTCGTTTTACCAGCCTGTTTTCCCAGTGTCACTTCATTCCCTCCTTAAAAAACCGGAGGTTTTTTTTTTAAATCATCCCTTGGAAGACGATCATGCGACAAAGATGGCATCGGCGCTACCTTTTATTGTCCCGAGGAAAATGTATCGCTGTTTTTTTGCCAACCATCTCCATTGCCAGCGCTTAAGATTCAGTGCTGGAACTCGTGCCTTCCCCTTGCTTAGCCTTCCAAAGCCTTTTGCAAACATTTAAATAAACAGCCCTAGGAAGTAAGTATTAATAAGTACATTTTACAGAGCTTGGCTTAGTCCAGCCAGTGGGAGTTATGCACACACGAATTAGTCGCAGACTCGGAAAAGCAGTCCATGCGCCTCGAGTCCGAGCGCTGCCAGACAAAAGCTGGCTGCAGCCGCTTCCCGAGCATCCCAGAAAAATAGGCTCTCACTTCACCAGCCAGTCCCCTCACAAACTTCTTGCGAGAGCGCAAGCTCCCGTGAAATAGCGAGGCTCACCGAAGCGGGCTGAAATCAGCCGTACCCTGGTTTCCATCCACCCAGTGCAACACCTCTGGTCCTTCCCTCCAACCAGGGAGAATTCCCTAACGAGTTAACAGTAAATGAAGCAACAGGCAAGATTTGTGAATGAACAGGCCAGAGGACTGTCAGGCCAATCTTCACACAATGATGGCTTATTCACAAAAACTAGGCTTTGAACAACCTAATTAGGGCTAAGAATACATCATCTGGACAGTACTGAGAAAAGTGAAATATGCCGCAATCGCCGACACTCTTTCTATTGTTTCCAGATATCAGCTGAGCAAGCCAACAAATCCTCCTTCCCCAAGCAGGAAAAGGGCACAGCAGGCTCCGCGTGCCTCTGCTTTTACGATCCAGGGACACGCCAGGCTGAGGTTCAGCCGGGTCCCTTCCTGCGTTACAAACCAGCCCACGTGTGATAGCCCCATCCACCGAGGCCCGAGCCGGCTCTGGTGACGGTCGCAGCGATCGCTCCACTCCCTAAAGCTCCCAGGACTCAGACTCAGCCTTAAAACCCCCTGTAAAGGTGCACTTGGGGATACAGTGCCTGTAGGCAGCAGTTACCCAACCGCCCGTCAGGCCTCGCTCGAGTCCCTTCGGCTGACACCCCACGCGGAGGGCAGCAAGAGGGTTATCACCCAACACGAGGAGAAGAGGGACCGCAGCCACGGCTGAGCACGTTGTGTTGCCTTTCCTGCTGAGGTTTTCCCTCCCCATACCTCTACTGGTGGCCTCCCCACCACCAGCCAAAAGGCGACACGGCGAGACCCAGGCGTGAGCTGGAAGAGTTAATCCTCCAGCATTTTAAGCACAGATGGAGCCGGGGAAGACTTTCCTTCTTTAAAAGTACAATTGTTGTTCAGTTTCCCTCAGGTACGGATTCATTAGCTCTTGACTGGCTCCCCTTGCTTGCTGACTACTTGTGGAAAAAGCCATTTACCCTGGTGAATGTCAAGGTTAGTTCAAACCGTCCTTGTCATCAGTCTCTCTGGCAGAAGGTCAGGGAGAAGCTTTCCTCAAATGGGCAGCGTCAAACAAAGCGGAGGCTGACTTAACTCACCCAAGGAAAGGAGACCTTCCCTGCGAGGCGATAAACATTCTCCTGGGCAAAGAGGACAAGACGTTAACCCCTGTCTCTCCTCCCAGTTCCTGCTGGACTGCCTTCAGCTAGCAACCTCCGTGCCCGTGGGGCTGATCGCGTCCTCATCTCCCCTTGCTGGGCAAGGCCACCGGGGCGCACCGAGGGTTGCAGGGAAGATTCAGCCTCAAAAGATGTTATCCCAGCAGCACCTTATGTCCCTTTTAAAATTATTACTATTTCTTTAAACTTTGAATTTAATTCTTACGCCTCCAGCGCCACAAGCCTCGCTAGGTCATATGGGAGGCGTTACAGCACGTAAGTAAACGATAACCACCCATTTTATACCAGTTACCTTCGGTTCCTACGCTGTGATGTCTTCAAGGTGGTGGGGAACTACTCTGTATATGCAAGGAGAGGCACATGTGGTACTTAATGAAAAAGAAAAGAAAGAAAGAAAAAAAAAAATTCCACAAAGCTTCTGTACCCTTTTGTGTGCTGTGAGCGAGCCGGCTCAAAGGATAATTAATGTTAAAAGGAAATAGTTTTGGAGGTAACACTTTTGATAAGAGAATACCATGGGTAAATTACAGGAAAAGCTCTCCTGCACCTGGAATGGGCTTCGTCCACAGGGCTTTGGCGTAAGAAAACAAATGGGAAAGCAAGAGGGGAGATTTTCTGTCCTCCTTTCATGCTCTCAGTTCACATGGGAAGAATTAGAGGAATTTTTCAGCAGGAGGGAACGGGGGTAAAATTATAAATGGCCTGATCACAGAAAAATACCAAGGTTTTGACCACTCAATCCTGCAGCATTACCAGCTGGCTTCCAAGGTTTCAATCTGAGCTCTGCCCACTCCCAGGCCACAGCACATGGGCCAGCTCCAATGGTCCCAGCCAAAGAGCCACCTCTGCCACCGCCGTTGCCATCCGAGGGGCCTGCGACCACGGGAGAGCAGAAAGGATGGACGTGTCCCCACGGCAAAAGCACAACATAGAGTACACCCATGGCAAGCGCTACAGACACTCCGAGGAAGAGTAAAGATGAAGAAAATAAAGTCTCCAGTGTTTGCTGCCCTGTAGCGTTTCTCAGCTAAGAGACTGACAGTCTCCAATAAAAAGCTCATCAGAAATCCTAACACAGAAGGAAAACACCTTGCAATTACACAGCTTCGATTCCAAATCTTTTTGGAGATTGTGTAAGTTTTTGAGTTCTCTCATTCACCTGTAAGACATTGGAGAAGCTTGCTTTGAGATTTCTGGTGCAGATCTCTCCTGTAAAGACATACCTACAGTCAATTAGATGTTAGCCAGTGCCTTGAAGTTCAGAGACGCTGAGATTCTTCAAAGGAGGTCTACCCTGAACCAGTATTTCAGCCGAGGTCAAAGACGACACCCAGACCTCGCCTCAGACTTCTCTGCCCTCCTGACAACAAACATGGTTTATGGTATTTCTAATTTGTGGAGGTTTCCGAGAGATGAGCAGATCAAAAATGTAAATGGCTTCAGCCCTCAGGTCAAGCAGGCAATCTGTGCCAGCGTGTGAAGGAAACGAGTATGACAGTTCACAAAACGTTGCTTCCAGGGATAAGAGCTCTCGGTTTCCTAAGAAGCTAATGGCGGGCTTTAAGAGGACGCTACGAATCCCTCTCTCCCTCCAAATTTCCTCTGGGTTGCAGCTGCAGAGCAGACCCTGAAACCGTACAGCTTGAGACCGTTAGGAGAGAGATCTGCCTACCTGAGGGCCCGGGCTTGGACCTACTTTTGGTTACCGCATGTTTCAACATCTGTCTGAACTGCCTTGGATGGAATTCAAAAGAGCTCGTGCATTTTACCCATGTGGAAATGAGATGCTGGAAAAAAAAAAAAAAAACAAACCAAAAACGGGGAAGGATTTTTTTTTTTTATTGTCTGCAAGACTCCTTCCACAATAATTCTCTCCTTGTAACACGCTTCTGCAAAACGAAGCCAGAGAAGTACAAGACCTGTCCTGTCTGCTTCCATTAGAGATGGGGAGCACGCCTATCAGTCTGGAAGCAGGTCGAGGCCTTTTCATGTTCGTTCAGTTTTCAGGTTTCATTTTTACGCACAGGCACACACGCGTTATAGGTGGGGCTGATGGCGCTGTGTGTTATGAGGGTTGTACGATACTTCCCATGGAAAGAGACTGTTTCATTTGCTTGTAACTTCACCAAACTCAAAACAGATGACTTCTGTAACTGCAGCTTCCCATTGCTGGAAGAGGGGTCTCGGAAAAAAGAACGGGAGTCGGTTTTCCCTGGATATCTCCTGGTCTGAGCAACACAGAAGAGGAGGCAACTTCATTTAAAAGAGGGAAGAGGGAACATGAGGAAAACTGTGAGGATGGAAAGAAATTAGTGGGATAACAGGTCAAGAGAAATTGAAACAAGGGATGGGGAAGATGGGTTACAGTTGGCCTTACTCGGTGGACATGGACTCCGCAGCGAGGAGCTAGCGCTACGTGGTGAGAGGAAGAGTAAGACTGGTTGGGCAAAGCCATGAAATAAAAACATTAAATAAATAAATAAGTAAATAAATAAATAAACAAAAAAAAAAAAAAGAGAGAGATGCTGTGCCTGGCCAAGCAAGGGGACCCAAGACTCAGCTGGTGGCAGCAAAACAGCGGAACTGGCTGAGGACACAATGGTGGAGCAGGCTGGGTAAAGCAGCAGGAACGGGATCCAACTGAGGTACTGGTGCAAAAGGTCACTAAATCGCACCAGTTGGTCTCTGTCAAGGGGAAAATGTCAGGGATGTCCCACAGTAAATGAAGAACTTTGAATGAACTTCCCAACCTGTCTTGGAAGAATGAAGGTACTAGAAAGCTGAATCCAACAGATGTGGAGTCTCCTTTGCTTAGAAACAGGTACTGTTGGTGCCCACCAGCATCAACGGTGACAGAGGTAGAAGTCTCCCAAAGTCTTCCAGCAGCCTTACCCCAAAATTACACCAACTTCTGCCACTGCTGCCAGCACAAACAGTGAGGTGCCCCAAATCCATAGTCAGTTCCTGTAAATGCAAGTTAAAGCTTCCCTACTGTATCACTTCATTTCTAGATATAACCCTTTGGAATTATTTGGATAGCCTGGGATTTTTATAAATAAATGAGTGAGGAAAATTAGACTGGGTGCAAATGAGAAAAGGTTAAAACTAGTCTTTTCCCTTCATGCTTGGAGCTGGGAGCCGCGAGAGCATCTCACGGTAGGAACACACCACTGCGGAGATAATTTGTGTCAAATGGAAGCTCTGCGTTGACAGATAGCTAAGTACAATAACAATTACAATAATAAAAGCCAGGCCCTAGCGCATGCTGCGTGTAGGGACATTTCTTGCCCTTGAAAATAGCAAGAGAATGGTAGAGCCGCGTGTAACTATCACTTTATATGCTAAAAAACGTGTACGCTAAAAATGCGCGCGTGTTTTCAGATGAATTAAAGAGAGGAGTTTGCTGATGCAAAGTCTTAAACACAGGTTTGAAATGGCAAGTGCACGGTAACGCATTGGACGATGCCACCTTGGTTTTGCAAACGGAATAAAATAAAAGGTATTATTTAGGATTCATACATTTTCTAGAAGTGGATATCACTTAAAAGCTTTTCTTAACCAAGTGGCATTTAATAGTGCAGTTTTAAGGCACTTGCTTGTGCTGTTGGTGACGGATTGCTAACCAGAGTTTTGGAGCACGCTCGGACCCCAGAGCTTGCAGCAGACCCCAGGAACACCAAGTCCCCACGTTCCTCTGACACGCTGCGTCATGGAAATAGCGAAAGGGTGAAAACTAAAACCAAAGCACTGCCAAAAAAAAGAAATAAAAAGTAAGGCTTGGAAGGGATATAAAAATTATTCCTGAGGGTTTAAAACCACCTCTAACCACTAGTGCCTTGGGTGAAGTCTTCCTGTGGACGGGCTGTTCTACATCTCCACACTAATTTCTCGCTTCTTCCTTTGGTGCACCTGATGTAGACTAAATCCACTGCCCATCTGAGGCAGCGTGGCAAATCGTACATAACAAACTGAAGAGTCACATCATTCCTTCAGCTGCAAGTCATTCCCCAAAGGGCAGCAGATGAAAGTCGCACCCAACGGTAGGCATCTGCGCAGGGAATCGACAGCTCCTGGGCTGAAACTCAGATGGTGGCTGGAGGTGAGCTTGGCCCCAAGATATTGATACGCCATCAATTTCCTTGCAGAAAAAACTAACGTTGCATATAAAAGGAGAAATAATTTGTAAAAAGTTGATTTAACTTCTTAAAATTTTAGGAAACTGAAAGTTGCCTGGTCTACTTTAATTTAGGCTCCTTCCTGGTACAATGGAATTTTGATGCAGTCTTTAATTACATGATCACTTAATGTTTGTTTCACAAGATCATTTCCTCATTCAGTGCAAAGCAGTTGCCCAGGCAACCTTCATCTTTGCATTTTCAAATTTTGAGTGCTCAATTCAACAGTCTTTCAAAAATAAAAAATTAAAAGGGAACATTCGTAAGGAATAACTACGGACCTAGTCTAGGTGGGTTCCTTGGGGATGTACGTTGCTTGTCCGAGAGGAATGAAGTTCTCTGCAAAAGCGCCCGGTTTTCCACGATTGCTGCAATAATTGTTCGGGCAGCCAACCGCTCCTCCCCTTCCCCAGCCAAAACAACGCCGTGGATGACAAGCGCTGCCGAGCCACGCTGCGTGGCATCTCTCTCCCGAGGTCTGTCACGACGGAGAGCACTTGCAAGCACCCAAAACACGCTCAAGCCCATCTCCAAACGCGTGAGACCGGCTTCCAACCGGAACAACGAAACCGCGGTTTAAGCTACGGGGGTGATTCTCCGGCTCCCGGCATTCACGCCCCACACAGACAGGACAACGGATGCGACCGGCGTAGAGTGAGATATGCTTTTGGCTATCACAGCGCTACGTTAGTTACTGTTCCACCCTGGCCCCCAATTAACTCCCTGCTCCAGCCTCAAATCAATTAGGTTTATGCCCCTGCCCAGTTCTCAGTGTGCTCCAGTCTCACATCAATTCTGCCTGCAGTGATTTAGCAGTGATTTAGCCCCTGTCTCAAACATACCACTTACCCCCTATGACATTGCAATCGTTCTACATCTATTTTCTCCTCTTTTTCATGCCTCTCCCCGCCCCTCCTCAATATGGGAAATTTGTCAAAGCACACCCTTTGCCTGGAGTTGTTTTGCTTTCACAAATTAGCACTTCCCGATAACAAAATGGGTTGCTTAAAAAAAGAATAAAAGGAAAAAAAAAAAAAAAAATCCCCATGCAGCCTCCGGTGAGAGCTCTGTGGCCTCGGTTCTCCCTCAGCTGATGGTTTCCCTCTTCAGCAACCTTTTGCTGCAACTCTTCTCCCTCCCAGCATTCCTGGCTTTCTTCTAGGGACTTCGATACCACTGGAGCCAGCAAGCCTCTGCCTTTTCTTACAACACTCATGCAATTTTTTTTTTTCATTTGGGGAATGGGGGAAGGTTTGCAATTTAAGCTAATTGCATCCAGTTGCACCTAAACTGTGGCAGACAGAGCTGCCAGCAAAGTCAGCCTTACCCTGGGTTTCCACCCATGGGTACCAACTTCACAGCAGACTACAGCAGCTGGCTGGAGTCGGGGGTCTGGGTGTTGAAGGAGTCCTGATGTAGCAGCAGAAAACTAAGGGGAAAAAAAGAAAACTTAAGAGCAGAGGTCCAACTCCAGCTTTGCCAGCTACAGACTCTAGGTTTTGGCAGGAAAAGCCTGTAGGTGCTTTGCTCTCCCGTACTTGAGGTTTACCCTGGGTCAATCATGGCTGAAACGGCACAAGGTCACGAGGGATTTCCACATCTGCTCTTGGTTTTATCATTATTTGGGTTCTTTTGTGGCTCTTGGGCAAAGAGTTGAGGAGTGGGATAAAGACTGACCCAGCTGCCCCTTTGCTGAGCTTCGTTCTTCCAAATTTGCTCTTCTTGTGCTACCTGAGCGGGCTTTTCCTGGCCACGAACTCAAATGTGAATGACTGTGGCCATAAAAGGCTCATTTTCACCACCACAAGGTGAAATGAGGCTCCGGCCTTGCTGGAAGGAATTGCACTGGGACTGTGCCCCACGGGGCACATCAGTGTTTCAGAAAGGTGGAGGCACTCGTGTCGGAGTTTGGGATGGATTTTCTAGTTTAAAATGAGAGCTTGTTCCCATTCCTGACAGAGATACACATACAAGAAAAAAGGGAGGGGAAACCATCTTTGATATTCTAAGCCCTGTCCCAGCAGTAATTAAAGTTTCCAGCCCCCCATGCCAGGCAGAGAAGGCAAGCAGGTATTATTATTATTCTCCATTTTGCAGCTAAAAAGTTCGAGACGCCGACCAGGCTGCAGCGCATCCCCAGTGCTCCTCGCTGCGCAGGAAGGTTTGATCCTGCTCCGCTCAGCTCTAAGGGAGTTCTCCCTTTGATTTTAATAGGAACTAGATCAGGTCCACAATAAACTGCTCCTCAGCAGTTTGGGGGATCCAAAACTGTCACCCGCTGAAGGCTGGGGATGAGCACACAGCTCGAGGTGATGCCGTGACGGACAGGTGTCAGCCCGCCGTCACCGAGGGCTGCTCCGAGCGCGGCACAACTCCTTCAGGGTTGCACAGATTTAGCGTAAGCTCAGGCTCCTCTGGTCCTACCAGCCCGCCTGCTTCCGGAAACTTAATATATTATATTTCAGGGTGCTAAAACATTTGTATATCCCTGCCTTATAAAACATGCAAAAATGCCATCTGCAGTTAGCATGACTAACTCCAAGCACACAGTCCTACTACAGATCCCCTTGCAGCTTTCTTCATTTCATCGCTAAACACTTTTCAAAAAAGAAAGAAAGAAAAATCCATTTTTAGTGCTAATGCCACCTGCAGGTTGAAGAAAAACAGTTGCAAGATCCCTGAAAAGTGAACAAGTATTTTTTTTTATTTCCTCTCCTTCCCTATCTAACCACAAGGAATGTTATTGTGCAACCGCACCTTTTGCTGGACAGAAATAACTTTGTCCGTTGGAAAAGTGACCTTTTCTCACTGCACAGCTGGTCTTATCTGCTCGTGGAAACTTCCAGCTTACTGGTAGCTGGTAGTTTACTGGCAGGCTAAAATAAAATATCCATTGGCACTTTTCTCTGACATTTCTCCCGCTACCATCACTGCTGCCGGTTCCCCTGCCCAGGTGGGATGCTGGGAGCTCAGTCACCGATTATCCATCCCCAAGACGATGTCCGATTCGGAGGGATGCTCAAATGGGTACTTATCCACCTGTGCTTTCACCGCCAGGACGCTGACTGGAGATGCTAAATCCCCTGTTCGAACGCTAGATGCAAACAGCGCTGGTGGAAACACGCAGACTGATGCAGCTGGATGCTCCAAACGTGAAACTGGGAGCCATGGATTCCTTATTTTGATACCGAATGCCTTCACCGTGGTGCTTTTTTGCTCTGCCTCAGTTCCCACTTTTTTAAAGTGCAACTACGGACCCCAGCCAGATCCCTGCCAGGAAGAACCACCCTGCTCTGAAGAAAAAAATAACCCTAAATACACATAGCTGGTCTCCTATTCATTATTTAAGACCGCGTTAGTACCAGCATCAGGACGGCCAGTAGCTGCTGTCTGCAGGGACCAGTCGTGTTAAGCGTTTTTCCCTCCATACAGCCCCACTCACGTGTTTCCTTCCCAGACTCAGGGAACACAGCTTTAAAACCAGCTCCGCTCCTCCAAAAATCGCTGGTGGGAACCTCACCGCTATCACTGGTTCATCATTTTCATTAGTAGTACGTTTTCAATTATGTCGCGGACCCTGCTCTCGGTCGTACCGTCCTTTTTCCTGCTGTGTGGATTATACCTGGGAAACAGTGAGCAAAGCTGGAACAGTCAAGTGTATTTGACTTTTCCCCCTGCCGAAAAAGCATCTTGGACCTACATTTTGTAACCACTGGGCCGAAGCACACGAGACTGCGCAACCTCTGACATGATGTAACACTGAATACGATGACATAATGTTATAAGAACAGACAGAAATAATGTGGAAAAGCCCTTTCTGGCTCTAATAGGCAGCCGGTGACACAGGTGAAACACCTCCTGTACCACTTAATAAAATTATTTTAATTTCGAATGGGAATGAAGAAATGGAGCCAATTACCTTAGTGGATCTGACAGGCAACCCTAAATGGGTCCTCAGCATCCTCGGTTTGGGCCATTTTTATCCCTATGAATAATGATAAAATGACTCAGAAGAGATGCCTGAGGAAACGCTGCGCTCTCCCAGCCCAGATAATATTAATAAGGCAAGCTCCCAGCCGCAGAGAAAGAAACCCGAACAAATGATTGCGTTTTCATTTGCGCCCCCTTTTCTTTGACCAAATTAGAGGAGAGGCAGGTGGGGAGGGAAGGGGAAGGGGAGAGGATGAGGGGGGGTCACCTGCCCTCCCGCACCTGAGCGACGTCCACGTCGCCAGATGGAAATATCCAGGGCAAGCACCGCCGCCAAGCACGCTTCAAAAAGAGTTTGCAGCTTTTCCATGGGCAGAAATAATATTCGTGGCTGCACTTAGCTGGGTTTTAAAAAAAAAGTTTCAGGGGAAAGAAATCCTGACGCCGTAGGGTGTCAAGTGACTGTCAGTCAGGAGCAAGGAGAAATCCACCACCGCCCCCCCCCGCCGTGATAAATAATAAATAATTGAAATAATTGCAGAGGGGGCAAGCGCAGGGGGAGGCGTTTGCTACCCCATGTACTGGTCCAGGCCGGCGCAGCGTGCTGGACCGGGTGGACAAATGGTCTGTTCCAGTATGGCAACTCCTATTTTCCTGTGAAAATACAGATTTCATGGTGCAAGATCGGTTCTGTCAGATTACATCAAAATGCAATAATCACTGAGCAATTGCCATCTGATATCTAAATACCACCACCAGCCTTATCCTACCACTAATTTTAAAACAGACACCTCTGAGAAGGAGGGTTTTTTTTTTTCTCCAAGGAAAAGAATAAAAATCCTCTGAAGTGATAAAGATTAATCTCAATTCCTGTTAGTTTCAGTGACAGCGATTGTACCAGGCGCACAGGCTGTCCAGCGGTATTTCTGGGATGAATTCTGCATCTTAAAATAAGACGGAGGAGCCTGAGAGATGATGTTTTGTAGGAAGATTTTTTTTTTTCCCCCCCCCTCCCCTTCTCCAAAAAGCATCTCCCACTACAACTTCTGGGGGAGAGAGGCCCCGGGAACCGCTGCGCCTTTAAGACCAGATGTAACTTGCGGATCAAAAGGGCACAGCATTCACCCATGTCATTGTCCCCTGAAAGATCAAAACCTCATTACAGACTTGGTGCAATATCTGTTCTTTTAAGGTAGTTTACATTTTTTTTTTAATTTTATTTTATTTCTCTTACAGCCCCCACTTCTCCTTTTCTCCAGCTATTCTTACCACTTTCGAATTACAGAGATCTATTTTCAGATGAACGCGGCGAACAAAACCTTCGTCTGGGTTTTTTTTTTTTCCTTTTTCCCCTCCTCTCTCTCTCTTTTCTTTTTTTTTTTCTTTCCTTTTTTTTTTTTTTTTTTTCCCAACATGGCGGTACGTGCTT
>JAAGAY010003683.1:0-27244 GCA_011801015.1 Ardeotis arabs
CGCCCGCGGCCCTGTCCGTGGTGCTGCCGCCGCGCCGGGGGGACCCCGCACCCCGCGCGGACCCCGCACCCCGCGGGGACCCCGCACCCGCGGAGCCCGGCCGGCCGCCGCCCACCTCCCCCCCCCGGCTCCCTTCTCGCCGGCAGATCGCGGGCGGCAGCCCCGGGCACCCTGTTGCGCCGGGCGGACGGCGAGGAGGGGAGAAGCGGCGTTTTTTCCGAAAAAGAGCCTGCGCCCGCGTTTGAGCTTCGCTCCCGGCTCCCAACAATGGCTGCGCTGCCGAGGCTGGTCTGTGCGTCTTGGGTCGCGGTGGTGGTCTGGGGTAGGTGCTTCCTTCCCTGTCCTCTTCAGCCGGGTTCTCCGCGGAATCTGGTGCTTGCCTCTTGCAGGAGGGCTCTGTAAAGCACTGCTTTTCCTAGCAAGGTTCCGTTAAGGCTGTGGTGAAGACCGGTCTTGGAAGTGGCTTTTTTTTGTTTACAAGAGGAGGAGGAGGAAAATGACATTCGCGCAGAGTTAGTACGAATGTAATGGAGTTAAACCTGAGCAGAGAAAACACCGTACTGCCGGGCGGGCGTACGGCACGAAGCGTGTGCTTTAATACGCATGCAAGTTCTTTGCTGGTTCCTGCTCGCCGCTGTTTGGAAATTTGCAATGTAATGTAACGTTTAGTTGCTTCAGGGAGGATGTGCAAACCGTTAAGCCGTGCATGTTAGTGCTAGTTTTCCGTGCAGTCTACATAAACGGGAGTAAATAATTTTATTGCCATTACAGTTTTTCTTCTGCAGCCGAGAAAAGGTGGGTTGATTTTGCTAACGGAGCTACAATGGATGTGCACGTATGCCTACAGCTCTGCGTGCGGGCGCAGATCCGCCCGTACGTATCTGATTTAACCGGAGTAAAGCACGAGCCAGGAGCTTTTTCCTTATTTCTCCCAGAAAGGTGGTGCTACCCGTGGAGCTGGCAGTATGGGAGGAGTGGAATCTGGCTATTCCCAGGATCTATCCTGGGATAACACGGTGCTCGAGAGCGGGTTAATGGTATCTCGGAGGCTGGGCAGGAGGGAGCAGCCAGCAAAGTCAGCATCTTCAGCGAGCCGGACTCTAGGCTTTGGAGACAGATTTGGACAGACAGAACCCAGTATTGTTTAGCCCGGGGGACAAACGTCGGCGTGGATTTAGTCTGAGATGCCGTGCTGAAGGATTCCTTTTCTTATCCAGTGTTTAGCTTCACAGACAACGATTTTTGTCTGGTTTGGGAGAGCAGTATTTTACAGCTGCCAGCGTTAGCACAGACCTGATTGGAAGCATTTTGAACGGGAATGCCTGTAAAATCAATAGCTCCTCCCGCTGCCAAATTTACTCGAGTCCCAGCCCCTTGGTTCCCAGTACCGCTTACGAAACCTAGAAACAGGAAGGGTGGTGAACCCTCCCGCTTTGTTTGCCACACATTGCCGGAGTAAAACATCCAGACCTTTTAACTCAGCACAAAGAGCCGGCCGCTCCTCCGCGCTCGGATTCTGGGCTTTCTCTTACGCCGGACTGTAATTGCTGCTGTCGCAGGAGCGTGCTCAGCCTGCATGGGAGGGAATGAACAAAGCCTCTGAAGTGGCATTAATTACTATGGGAAAATTAAAGTTGTGGCAAAGCAGATGCGGGAGAGGTGAATCTGCATGAAGTGATCACCCTCTGTTAATTATGATGAATTATTGATATCGCAGCGAAGGAAGCTTGGTAAAATTTGACATTTGAGACTTTATCTGTTGTCAGAGGGTGCTAGTAATGAATCAAGTGATTTTCCCTTGGGAATGATGTGATCATAAATGCTGGGATGTGGGCAACTGATGTCTCTCTAATTCTGTCTTACGCTTCTCTGTCTCGCTTCTTCTCTGCTCCTCCTTTTCCCTAGCTGGTTTTTGTTCTGCAGTATGTGTTGAAGTTCCATCAGAGACAGAGGCTGTCCAAGGAACCCACATGAAGCTGCTCTGCATCTCCTGCATGAAGAGGGAAGAGGTCACAGCCAGCACGGTGGTGGAATGGTTCTACAGGCCGGAGGGTGGAAAAGATGAACCTGTATGTATGTTTGGTAGCTGAGCCCTTGTTTTCACAGGTCTTATTGTGAAATACAGTCCAGTGAACTCGTGTGGGAGAAGCCAAAAGTATTTATGAGAGTGTAAGTTTGTTCTGTGGCAGGATCCCCAAGGAAGACTATAAGGGAAGGAGAGAGACCCAAATATGAGCAAAAGCTTTCTGCCACATCCTTATTCAAAGTCTGCAGAGCCGCCCAGCAGGCCGCTTTCATACCGTGGGGGAGAGACGCGCTTGGAGTTCAGCTCCAGGCTGCAGATCTTTGCTATTTCTGCAGCATTCTCGCCCAGAGGTTCCACAGCACCCATTTTGGGCAGTAACTAAAGTGTCGTTTCCTCGCTTAGCTGATTTCTGCACCTGCCGTGAGTTCAGCATGAGCTCATGGCAGGAAAAGCTGGAATCTATTGTTGAGTTCAAACATTTGGGGTCGTGCATACACCAATGACAATTTCCAGTTCCATTCCTTGAACGTGTAAAGTCCACCGTGTAGGGAAATCAAGAAGGGAAACAGAAGTATGGAGTGACACCTGGTACCCTTGGCCAAGTCTCCCTTCTTAGGACACTTCTGAATCCCAAAGCTGTTCTTTGGAGGTTAAATGGGACTTTGATAAATCTGCAGGACAGGGTTTGCTTCTTTTTGCCTCGGAGAAAGCAGTGGTATCCTGACTGTGGGAGGATTTCTGAGTTGTTTTGGATCCCTGTCAGGAAAAGGTAGAATTTGGGTTTTGTGTCATTGTCCACACTTGTTTCTGCTTTTTTGTGCCTCAGCGTTTCTACCTCTGTGATGAAGGTAATTCAGTTTTCTGGCTTTTGTAAAGTAGTCTGAGATTTTGAGGTAAAGGGTGATAGACTGTGAATAGCTGCTCTTTGTAAGGAAGCCACAGCCCAGAACAGACGTGTGTACATAGAGGATGATGTTCCTTGCAGGTGCTGTGTTGTTGTCCAAGATCCACGTCAGTGATTAATCAGGATGTCCCTTTGTGTTTCCTCACAGATCTACGAGTACAGGAAAACAAACCACGAATTTCCAAGTCGCTTCAGTGGCCGGTTACAGTGGAACGGGAGTAAAGACATGCAGGACGTGTCCATCACTGTGTTAAACGTGACCTTGAACGATTCGGGTATCTACACCTGTAACATCACCCGGGAGTTTGAGTTCGAGATTCACCGGCCTCTCTTCACAAGCTCCAGGCTGATCCACCTCACCGTGGTGGAGGAGGGTATGACGGGTCGGCAGAACGCGTGCTGTGCCTTAACGCCCCGTGGGTGTCGTTAGCCAGGGATACAGCTTGTCATTGCGCTGCAGGAGAGGGGGGGCTGAGCTGCCAGATCATTCTGTCTTTGCCAGCAAGAAACGCTACAGGAGGAAAGACCTGCCTTTTGTTTGCTGGCTGCAGGCTCTTTTTAGGCTCAGAGCGGTTGTGCGTGAACATGGGAAGGGATGATAAGCTGGGCAGGCTGGGCAGGCGCAAGAAGCAAGCAGAGGTTTCCAGTTTCTCTGCTCGAACCCTCGCTTCTCCGCCAGCAGCTCCAGGATGCTACAGCGCAGCCTTTGCCAGGGTACCCGCAGCGTCTGTTCCCTTGCTGCCGCCCCCTCTCTCTTGGAATGACTCCTTCTCCATTTTGATACCAGTCTCTTCCTTCCACCCTCTCCCAGTCCCTCCTTCCCTTTGCTCCCGAGTCTTTCTGTTCCTCTTGGTTTTGCTCGGTTCAGTGCTGAAATCCCAGCTTGTTAGAAATCAGCGGGAATTCTGCTGCCCTCTTCAGAGAGGGACGAGAGCTTTTAGCCCTCATCTTTTTCTGCTGTGTCTCCCCTTCTTCCCCGCGAGCATTTCTGTGTTTTGATCCCTTTCCAATCGCTGGCAGCACAATACAGTCAGGTAACAGCCGCGAGCAGGGCGCACAAAGGAAACAGAGTGTGGAGATGAGACAGGCTAACGGTGAGCAATCCGTACGGATGTGTGGGTGGCAGAGAACGCGAGACGCGTGCAAGCCTGCGCGTGTTTGATTCTGCTGGAAGCACGCGGTGGGATCGCTGCTGGCATATCCCGTCGGCAGCCTCGCCTGTTCCCTGTCTGTTGCCCCCTCACGGTGTAGCGGCACGCGGGTATCTCTGGCAAGGTGGGTTAGGAAGGATGGCACAAGGGTGGAAAGTGTCAGTGGAGTAAATGATCAGAGATTATTTCATTTTCTTAACAGCTGGAGAAGACTTCACCTCCGTCATCTCTGAAATTATGATGTATATTCTGCTGGTCTTCCTCACCTTGTGGCTGCTGATAGAAATGGTCTATTGCTACAGGAAAGTCTCTAAGGCAGAGGAGGCCGCCCAGGAAAATGCGTAAGTGTGAAATCTCTGCAGGTGCGAGCTGTTCTCTGAGGCTGCTTCCGACGCCCGAGTCCAGATCAGACCGCCAGAAGACTGAACTTTGCTATTGCGTGGTTCTGACGCTTGCTGTGTCTGGAGTCACTGCGGTGTTCGGGAGTGCCAAAAGAGACGGGGCACTTGCACAGGGCACCGGGCAGGGAGGGTGGCCACAGGGCGCTGTGTTCCGAACTGGCCCAGTTTGAGCTGCGCAGAGATGCTCTCCCGGAAGGCCTGCTTTCAGGGAGCCGACGCACGGATGCAGCTGACGCAGCAGAGATGCTCTGGTTTTTGTACTGGCCTACTCCCATCTTTCTACATACTTGCCTTGGGTAAGGGTGCTCTTTGTACGTGGTAGGAAGGCTCTGTGCGTGGGATTTTACGGTAGGGAACACTCCATGTCTGCTCCTCACTACGCTGAGGACAGTTTCCTACTGTGAGGATCTTCTACAGGTGGCATTTGTTACCCCAGAGATACTTACAGGCATTCAGTGTCTCTGTAAGGGTGAACGAAGCGCAACTGTGTTTTGCACTGTAACACTTGGGGTTATGCGTTCCTCCTTCCCTCCAACTACAGGACAGACTATCTTGCAATTCCATCGGAAAACAAGGAAAACTGTGCTGTGCCTGTGGAGGAATAGCAGAGAAGAGGCAGCGGAACAAACGGCACCAAGGTGGGCAATGAGGAAACTGTCAATCACTGCTTGTGCCTGTCAGCCTCTCGGCCTTACCGCAGCAGGTCAGGCATGCGTGGAGCCGGAGAAAAGGCAGACGGGAAGATCCTGGCTGTGCTCCTGCTCTGGAGCTTCCCCAGTGCCCTTAGAAGTATCTTTAGGTGGTGGGTGTAGTAATACTACTTTAAACCCCTAACCAACACACAGGTTCCCTTTCAGGGTGTCATTCCTCCTCCTCTGCCCATTCCTGTGGAATTGGGAATAGTCAGGGTCCCCTGCAGATGGGGAGCTGTGCTCAGGAGGAGCACAGGGCAGTATCTCCAAAGGGAGCGTCTGCTAGGAAGGACTTTGTGTGCAAAAGACCACAATCTAGATCTTGTGACGTCTTGTTCACGTCCTGTCAGTTACCATGCTAATGATATCACCATCCTCACTTCAGTGAGGCCAAACGACTCGTGCTCCAAGATGAATTCTGTCATTGCAGGGGCTCTGAAGACAGAAGGACCGCGTCACGCCAGCCAGGTTTGAGGGGGAGCTCTGTGCCGTCGGGAGGAAATTCGGGGAAGTGTAAATTCTCTTCCATTTGCCTTGGACTCTGTACAGCCTTGACTTTGGCCTCATGACTCCATTCTGAGCTGCCAGCCCATTTGCTAAAGGACTCTTCTTTTGAAGCATGCTGAGCAAAGGGCACAGGGGTGTGGGCAGCACGGCTCCTTCCCAAGTTTCAGTCCCATCATCACGTTAATGGCTTTGTAAATGTTACGTGTCATTTCTTAGCTGCTGTCACCACCTTTATTTGCTAAATATGCTAGTTCTCCATTGCAGAGGTAAAGGGTATGTATGTCGTGTTACTCGGACCTGCAGGACTGGGAATGAGGCCATCTTAGGGTGATGTTCCACCATATATTACAGCCCAAGCACTCTTTATCAGTGTTAAACAGGAAGAATTTAATTAATTAGGTGTTGCTTGGTGAGTTGCTCTGGACTTTGGGCTACCCGTGTACAGGCAGAGTAGGATGAGGACTGTGGTGCATTAGAATTGTTGAAAACGTGTAGTAGGAGGAGTCCTGTGCCACGTCCACAGTTGCTTCTAAAGGAGAATCTAGATCCTGAAGTACTCCTACTTTGATGTGAGTATAAGAATCCCCTGTGCTCCCCCTTTCATTTAGCAAGCGTCAAAATTCTTAGTTCCTTGCATTTGCCTCGCGTAGCGGGTTTACTCCTCCAGTTCGCAGAGACACGGTGACAGGAATTACCTGTGGAGTCACGGCTGCAGGAACACGCAAGCCAGTAGGACAAGGTATGCAGCTCACCGTTCCTGGGGAAAGCCCCGAAGGGAGGACGGCCCATGCAAGCAGGCAAGCAAAGGAAACAGGATGCACAGCCCTCACGGGGAAGGGCCGGAGAGCCCTTAGTGCAGTTAGTAACCCCGATAGTCCTCTCATACTAGAGTGCAGCACCACCTAAAGGAATAGACAGAAAACGTGTATTTTTTCCTCGTTACTCATAACTCTTTCTTGTGGTGATTAGTCACTGGTTTGAATAGTCAGCATTCACCGTAAATGATCCACAGCTGCACAGGAATCACCCTGTAAATCGAATGTTTCCTCTGCAAACTCACCTTTTCAACGGAAGTGGATTAAGCAGAGTAAAATTTGTTTTCTCAGCTTTGTTTCCTCCAATGTAGATCAGTTGAGCTCAACAGCTACGATCACGAGGAGAGGAAAAAAGGCAGAAGCATTGGCCAGGGTGGAATTCTACCTTAAGACAAAACAGGGGAAGGTTTGTTTTTTTCCTATAGCAGATGATGTTACATCCCTGCTGCAATGGAGCCTGTACTGCTTGCAAGAGTTGACAAATGTTGCTACACTGACCGCTTCTAAATAGTTACAGAGTGCTTGTGAATCAAGGCATGCTTCCCACCTACGGAATTTCCTCCGCTTGGTTCTGCTGCTTTTTATGTGTTGCTAAAATCACAGAAATTACTCCATTTGTAAGTCAAGCCCAGGCCAGATTTCTAACTGGCTGTTGTTCAAAATTCCTTTTTTTTTTTAGCGTGGGTGTCAACTTTAGTAAACTACTAGAATGCAGCCTTCACAGTAGGATCACGCTCAAGTCCAGAGCGGAGCCTGGCAACCTGAGTGCATTTTCCAGATGAAGCACACTTGTAGGCTGGGCACCTGTTCCTTAAAACCTAATATCCAAAAAGGGAAAAAGCAGCTCCTCTCCTAATTCAGCTGGATGTCTTCCTTTTCCCTAGGCCAACTTGCCTGGCCTGGGGGCAATTTTGGGCATAATCCTAACTCTAAACCCACAGCCACAGAGAGGAGGGACTGGATTGTAACTCCAGAGTTGCCGTCACTGACCACGGTGAATTTTAGGTAAGGTCACCTAACCTCTCTCCCACTTCAGCTCTGCTCCTCAGTGCTCATGAGGCATTGATAACCCTCTGGTATCATAATTTTAAGTGAAAAAAGGAGTAAACGGAGAACTTCTTGAGTGCTACCTCAGGTGGTAAAGAAGGGCCATCCTCTAGTCCTGCACCTTTTGGTATCTTACATGCATCTCCTTAAATTTATTTTTTCTGGACATCTCTGTCACTTTTCTGGTTCCTGTAGACAGGTATGACTATTGCCCCGTGTTGTTCTAGGCAGGAGAAAATGGTGTCTACGTTTTGCTCAAGAGTCTCATAGCGAAAACAAAAAATAATAATTTAAAAGTTGGGACTTTTCAAGGGTGGTGTTAAAGGCAGGCTGTGTCCTGGAAGAGACGATCCTCCTGGCTGGTCTCTGAAAAGACTCTCTCTGTATTTGGAAATGGCAGAAGAGACTTTAGAACAGGCAGGATAATAAAAAGAACAAAGCACTCACGAGTCACGCTGTCTGTTTGATAGATTTTTTTTTAATTTATACCGTACTTCCATTGTACTAGCTACTTTACATTAAGGTTTGGCTGCATAGCCTTTACAATTCCTAGGTTCTAGCAGGTAAGTTTTTCATTATCATTTTACCGCGTTTTGCGCACAGCGCAAAGTTGATGACAGTCAGACAACTCCTAAAACAAAACCGGGGTTCCTCCCCCACCCCACCCTCGAGTTCACGTCAGCGCTATCGGCCAACAGCCCCCAGGCTCCGGCGGCGAAACCCAGAGGGGAGGCGCACGCCTACGGGTGATTGTGCGACCTGCTCCCGTCCCGTGCCGACACGAGGCCATCCTCGTTCCTTTGCGGTTCCGCACAGCAATCGGGGGTGCAGGATCCAGAGCCCCGGGTGGGCGGGGAGAACACGCTCCGGGTTTTTAGCAGCTTTATCCAGCCCTGGAGCACGCGACGGGAGATGAAGCGCCGCGAGGATTGGGAAGGTCCCAGAGGTGCCGCAGCCACGCGATGCCAGTCCTGGGTGGTTGTAACACTGCGACGATTCTGCTGCTCCTCCCTGACCTCATCGGGCCGAGAGCCAGGTTAGTGCTTCTGTATCTGTTAAGTGCTATTGCAAGGGAGGTGGGCTTGCGAAGATGGGGAGCGATGCGCGTGTGGCACGGGCTCCACCTCTCTGCTGCATAAAGTCGCTGTTTTGGAACAGCCGCTCTCCCAAATCCTAGTGCCACAGATGGGGCCGAAACGGAGAGATAACCAAACGGCTCTAGAACCTGAGCTGCGCGTTGGTTTTATGCCCTAACTATTCTCGGAGTTGGGGTTGGGGAAGGTGGCCATTTAACGTTAGCAATGGAATTGGCCTACATGAGTGAGGTAACAGAAACGGCCAGAGGAGGTACCTCCCTGAGCCATGTGCAAATATAATTCCTTCAGCAGAAGGAAGTCCTTTTCCCTACTGAAAAAAAAATAAAACACATTCACTTAAAGAGCATACAGACTGTGGCAAGGGAAGGCAAGCAGGGACAGCACCAGGTCAGTCCATCTATGACAGGGAATGATTGTCCGGCAGCAAAGGTGTGAGGGGAGAGGGAAAAGCCATAGCAAGCACTGCGAAACGCGTGGGAGAGGAGGGCATGGCACGCCACGTATCCATGCTAGGAGTTAAGCCCATGCTGTCTGGCTAGATGGGGAAATAATCTCAATCGGCAGTCGATCAAGACACGAGGAGATTATTTGGCCAGCGTGCACATCTAGAAAAAGAAAGGTATTATGGCACAGAGAGCTCGGAGCCTGCCAGGCGGGGGAATGGGCCGGAAGGTCAGCACAGCCGCGTCTCGGAATACACTGACACAAATGTTTTGTGAGCCACTTACCTCAGCTGCTTTGGTTTAAGAGTCTGTTTTGAGTATTGTTTTAAGCAAGCCCCTGCCAGGTGTTATAACCAGTGCTGAGCCTGTCTGAAAAGACTAAGCCGGAGTCCGCGTGAGTGTGCCATGGAACACGGCGGTGGCAGCAAGCCGGGCAGAGATCCCGGCAGAAAGCTCTCTGTGGAGTTCAGCAGGTAGCGCGGAAAGCACAGGTCTGTCGAGCTGCGGCACGGTAGCAGCTGCCTTTGCAAACGTGACAGAATCGCCTCCCCTGAGCCCGGCACTGTTGCTTCAAAGTGTTTGTTACTGACTGTCCTTTTCTGCATACTGGCCCACCTCTACATTAGGAAGCGGTTTGCTTCTGGCCTGGTTGGGAAAAGCAAATGCTGAACGATGGAGCGCTACCTGGTTAAAATGGCTAGTTCACGGGAACGCTGTGAGGACGTTCTGCGGAGAAGTCCTCTCAGGGTCGTGGCCATCTCCGCACACAACGTGTTTGCCACACGCTGTGGACAAAGCCTCTTCCTAGATCGTGGCACTGGGCTAGAGACCCTGTACGCCTGGCTACTAGCCTTGACAGATCAGGTTTTTTGTAGACTTTAACTAACAGGCAGGCCTTACGCTGACTGCTTACGTAAATGAACCCAAGGAGGAGTCTCAAATGCTTTCCCACTCCTAGTAGCACACAAAGACCCATCTAACTGGCCAGCAGTGATTCATTCCGCGGAACGTCTGCCACTAACCCATTTTGCAGCTCATTCTGCGTGAGCCGCGCCGGTCTTTTTAGGGTTGGAGAGTAACCCCACCATGCTGTCCTAGTGCTGGATGGCGTGAAAGCTGCAGGCTGGCCTCTCTCTGTCCAGCTCCTCCACTTAGGATCACTGAAAGGTGATGGAAATCCACGACTGAGAAGGTAAAGCCACCAAGGAAAGGGAGCGGGATTAAGGCCAGCACAGCGTCGTGCTTTGAAACCTTGCCTCTTTCAACCCAGGGGCATATTTATAATAAAGGCACGCTGCCTTTCTCCTCACGGCGCCTTTTATTAGATCTAAAGCCGACAAGCGGGGTCAGGTGGTCCGGCGGTCTGTAAGCTGTGTGTGAATGCCTGCTCCATTTAGCAGCATCCTTGAGATACGGCAGGGGAGATCAAAGTTGTGGGACTTTTTTTTTTTTTTCCCTCCCAAAGGACTTAAGTGAACCAGAAAGGATTTATGCAGAAGTCAGTATCAGTTAATATCAATTAATATCAAAGTAAGTTTTCTGACTGAAGCATACCTTGGTTTTTTGGCTAATTGGTGAGTGCCCAAACAGCACGGGTGTCCAGTTAATTCACAGCTAAGCTGCTATTCTTACCATTGCAGGTACCCTTCTCTCTCCTAAGTGGAATGTGCGGACACAGCAATGCCCTGTCTTGGGCACAGGTGGTCTTACCACCTGAAATGCAATGGTAGTGGGAAGACGGTTGGAATGGATGATCTTATAGGTCCCATCCAACCATGTGATGCTATGATTCTATGAAATAACCTGTTGCTTTTGGTCCTTCCTAGAGTTTACGCGTGGGTGCACTAGATACAGCTGGTATCTACTTCATGAACGCACCATTGCACAGCAGTTATCCAGGTGTCAAATTGGTTTTGAGCTCATCCCTGATGCCACAACCCAAACATCTCTTCGAAGGAAAGCGTTAGATGGCGAGTATTTATCAGCAGTGAGATTGTATCAAGCCGGGATTAGTGGGTATGTTCTTCTCCCCTGTGAACGGGTTTGATACACAGGCTGGCAAATTGGAGCCTTCTGTCCTTTCTTCTCCCTCCTCCCTGTAGGTAGCACCTTAGCTGGCAAGAATTAGGCTACCAGCTGTCGGCATTAGTTTGCACGTTTGACTGGAGAAATGTGGGTTTTTTAAAAAAAAAAAAAAAAAAAAAAAAAAAAAAAATCTCTCCTTTGCAGTTGTTCAGATTCTGCAAACCAAAACCCAGCTGAGCTCACCTGGCAGATGAGCAGCAGCAGAAAGGGCAGAGGGAGGACTTGGCAGGGAAACGCGTCTGCGAGGAGCTACACAACCTACAACTGGCGTGGGATTTCTGGCACAGGTAAGCAAGGAAGTGGGTTTTGCCTTAAGAAGACGACCTTGCTTTTTTTTTTTTTTTTCTTTTATTACTGGCATGATAAATTAAGGTCGATAAAAGATCATGAATCCTATCCAATTGCAAGCCAGACTTGCTGCCAAGTGGCAAAAAGAAAGTAAATAAATAGGAATCTGAGAAAAAGAAACCTAAGGCCTATGGAGAAACCTTGTTTTTTGGTCTGAAGGGCACGGCCTGTACATGCTTAGTGACCAGCACCCTTATGCTCTTTATCAAAGGATTTAATGCAGCTGTGTGTCGGGATATGTGTCAACCGCGTTAAACCCAGTGAATGTGCAGGCAGAAGGAATATTAGCGCTTGAGATTGCTGCTTCCGCGTGGCCTCGCGTTAATTTAACAGAGCTTGTGCAATTCTGTCTGCAGGGCCAAGCCCAAGGAAGCCACGTCAGCGGGAACATCCCAAACCTAACGCTGTGGCAATCTGGAAGAGTGCTGCAGGAGGAGGATGCACGGATGAGCAAATTAACTTTTTGCTTCTGCAATTAGCAAGAGAATGTGAAACTGGTAAGAAACCAACTCTCATCACTAGCACTGCTTTTCAGCCCTCTCGGACAGACAGGTTTCTCTGCCCCTCGATGCGTGATGTCCGTCTGTGGACAAAACCCTCCCAGCCAGGTGGCAAAGACCCCACATTCCAGGTTTCTCTCTCAAGATGCAACCTCCTTCTTTTCTGGCATGGGCAAGGTGGCAAGCACAGGGCTTTCTCTCTGTGTTCTTGCTTGGAATTAAATTGTAAAAAAGGAGAAGATGGGCAGCAGGGGATTTTTCTGTGCTTAGTAATTGTGGGAGTGTCTAATGGGGAAACGGGACTCTGGGCCAGTGGGGCAAGTCACAGCAGGGAGTCCCTGTCCCCGAAATGAGCCGCAGAATGCCCTTCCCAGGCACTAGCACCTCAGTTTCATTGTACAATAGCCATTTCAGCAGCCTCCCTGGGAAAAAGTCAGGGAGTAGTACAGTAGTCAGCAGCATTAAATTAAATAAATAATCATAAATACACATTACTCTCTAGTTGCCGAGGCGTATTTTTCCCAATTGTACCTTGCTTTCACACTCTTAAATGTCTTTTTGCACTCCTTCAAATGCAAGTTGTCTTCTGGAACATGGAGGACGTGTTGTGTTTAGCACTTGGTCATAAAAACTGTAGGCAGGTTGGGAGGTACCAGCAGGTTACTTCTACGTACGTTACCTTTCCCTAATTGGAACGCACGAGCCGGAGCTGGAGAGGGTTTTCCTTAGACTCCACTTTGTCACCCAGCTGTGCAGATGAGAGTTTCTGCTACAGAGATAGGAAGACCATTACTCACCCTTATGTCCCCTGCTCTTTCAGCGCCCGCTGGAGCGAGAGACAACGGATGAGCTAGAACTGCACCACCTGCATACGGGGAATATGCAGCTGACTCTCTCCTGCCAGTCAGAAGGTGGAAAAATCCTGCTCTTGAACAAGGTGGAGATTGAGGGCCTCCCACATCACCTAATCTACCTGGCTGGGTAAGATGAGAAAGCATTCATTAAACATTCAAACAAGCAGCCTGCATCCCAACCACTCATAGTGGCATGTGGTACGCCGCGCAGCGCAGCCTCGCTGCCCCTCTTCCCGTGTGGCTGCTAACGGGAGTCCAGAATTATCCCCTAGAACAAGTAAACACGCGCATTGTCTTTTTAACGCAGCTCTGCCACTTGCCTTGCTCACAGAGCAACTGCTTCACTATCCAGCGTGTGAGAGAGACCAGGCAGACGCCTCGCAGCGCGGACACCGCTCCAGATCGATCCTGCCAACCCATGACAGACTCTTTTTTCTTTTTTTTTGGTCCCCGTGACCCTTCCTAACCAATCCTGGACTTTTGGAGGCCTTGTTGCTGTACAGATGCACTCATGTGAATATCCCAGTGAAGGAAAGGAAGTTGTTTTTTCTCCCTAACGTCGTCCTGCGGGGTTTATAAGACAAGGTAAGGGCTAGATGGTACGAGCAAAATGGTCTCGCAGACCAGGGGCAGGAGTTGCAAATAAATACTAATTTTGGTTTTCTTTTTCAGCTGGGGTCCCCGATTGTGGGAAGTCACGCAGGTAGTAGCCCTTTCAGCACCGATGTGGATCTTCAGCACAGGGATGGCTTAATGGCAGGGGCCCAAGCACATAGAAAGCAAAGAACTACAGAAAATGTAAAGGGGACACTGTCAAAGGGAATGGCAGTGTGCTTTCCGCGGTGTGGCTCTCCTCCATCCACGCACCTTGTAGGCAGGTACTCCCTCCCCACCACCTCCCTGGCTATTAATGCGGTATCAATAACGGGAGATGGCGTGTTTGGAGAAAGCGTCTCAGCTCACGTACATTCTGTGCTTTACTCTCTGAACCAGGCCTGACAGCAAAGTGTATTTCTCCTCCAAGAAGTACAGAAGGCGATTGCCAGCGAGATCTGCTCTCTACAGACCTGCAGCAATTCTTCCAGAGGCCTCCTCTCCAAATGTGGAATAGTTTTGTACGGGATTGACGGCAATTGCCAAAATCTCTCTGCCCTGAAGCCAGCAAGGTAGGAAAGTTGACAGTGTCCCCTTTGTACGTATAGATACATACAGTCCGTCTGGGACCTTCATGCGCAGGGAGGAGTGGGGGGGACACTCACTCTGATGCTTCCCTTTGAAACAACAAAAACGAAACGGACAGACAGACAGACACACAGCCAGGAATACTACAGAAGAGTGGTGCACAGGCCCAGGGGAGCGCGCTTAGGCACACCCCTGAGCGCACCTCAGTGCCGGGAGAGCACAGCCCTCCCACACGCGCACACACCGCGCTACCGCTGGACGCTCCATTTCAGCCAGTGTTGGAGGTCAATCCTTCCTCTCGATACGTAGGCTTTTTTTTTTTCTCTTAAAATCTGTATATAATATATATATATTTATATTCTGTATATATATAAATATTTATATATATATTTATATATCCTATTTACAGATATTGCACACCGTCCTCTGGCCTCCTGCATTCCTGCCTGTTAGTGGAAACGTTTCCGTTTCTCCTCTGGATCTGACCCAAAGTCCTGGGACCCGATGCCATTCTGAAGATTTATTAGTGAATCCTTCATCTGCAAGACAAGAAATTTCTCCACTGTGATGCTGCTCTAGAGGTGAGAGCACTTTGGGATTTCCTTCCCCATCAGTGCCTCTTTCTTCCATGTAAAGTATCGATACCATAATCACCTGGTTTGGGGGAGCGGCGCATCAGGGCTGGGATGTACAAACGGGGGGAGCGAGAAGACCGGAGCCCGTGCAAGACCGTTCTCCCCGGTAACAGAGAAGGGGGGAGCAGAATGAGCTATGAGGCGAGCAGCTCTCATTTACCGGCTGTTCTAGGCAGCCCGGTGTACAACCGGCTCCTTGGGCAGCGGATACCGAAAGCCCTGGCTTTGTGCTCTCAAGGGCCCACACAGACTGCGTCCTCTTCATCCATGCAAGCTACGTAGGAAGCCAGGGTTGACGCAAAAGGGTTTGCTTTCCAAACACTAAATATAAGATGTGCTAATGCAGGGTTTTGGTCCTGTAGAATTCTCCCGCGTGGACCCCTGTGAGGTGACAGAGAAGCTGCGGTATCCTGCTAACAGCCCTTGGGACCTGCTGCCCACCGCTACGTCAGAAGATGGATCTAAGAGGGGACACACCTGACGGACTACAGTGGAACCAGGTGAGGCTGAAGGATTGGGAGCGGGTGGCTGGGGGACACAGTGACCCCCCTAAGTCACAGCGCTAACTGGCCGTGCGGTCTCACCTGGTCTAGGAGCATCACCGAGGACTTGATGATCTCACGCCATTTCTGTAGCTCCGAGTCATGGTACTTCTGTTGAGATTCTAGTAACTGGGCCCATTCTGTCTGGGACTGGGGTAACCTGTCAGGCAGAACATGAGCACGAGTGAATCTAGGGAAACTGAGGTCAAGGGGGAGCACAGGGGATTTGGGGGCTGTGTAGATTGTCTGTCAGTTCCCGTCTGATCTTTTCACCCTGAAAGGGCAGGTTTTCTTCAGCAGAACTGCATTTACGTGTGCTTAGTATTTTCCTAAACTGGATGCCAATGTTTGTGTGTCTTAAGCAGGGTAATTAATCAATGGCAAGACGTGCCCGTTGCAGAAGCTGCTGTAGTGTGGGTGGAACCAAGCGCCCGTTTGGCAGAGGGGACCGCGAGGGCGGCGTGCGCAGGGGTGCGTGTACTGACTGACGGCACCACGGCCGATGACGGGGAATAACGCAGTGCGGCGGAACGCTGTGGGACAGGTAGCCCTGCACAGTTTCTGTTTTGTTTTCCCTAGAGATGCTGTGTCAGTCTGTCTCTAATATAAGGCTTTCTCTTTATTATGAGTAAAGCAGCACTGGCTCTCTTTTTAATGGCAGGTATCAATCCCCTCCCAATTAATCCTCCAGAACAGGAGCAGAATCAGGGCAGATGCAAGCACTCGATGGGAGGATCAGGCAGAAGGTGGAGCGTGGCTGGGCCAAGGTGAGGATAAATCTCAGTCGAGCAGAGCGACGCGAAGGAGCGTGGCGACGAGGAGCGGAGTCAAGGCAGTTAGCGTCGGCAGGAAGGCGCAGCACCCCACTTCTCCTGAGAGGTACAGTTCTTCACTTTTTGCATGCCCCTAGTTAAGCAAGCTAATTCTTGCTACTTTCTAAGGTAGCTAACAAGCCTTTTCTGGTTTCTAACACTGCTAAATCCCTCCTTCCAGGCTACAGAAGAGATTTTTCAAGCCTCCTTTACGGAAGTCCCTGTGTTAGCGTGAGCTCATCTGCAGCTAGAACTCATTTCTTGGTAAGTTCCTCCTTCCTCCCTGGCACTGTAATGTAATAGTCTGACTTGTCCCCTCTTACCTTAGCAAATGGGGTGCTGCACCTGCCAACTGCCAACACTAACTGCCTCGGACTACGCTCCTCATGTCACTCTGCTCAACAGATTTATCCTCACCTCGGCCCAGCCAAGCCCCACCTCCTGCCTGGGGCTGGGGTCAGGACCCTGAGTCCTGGTGATCCTCCCATCAGTCCCTTGAGTGCTTGCATCTGCCCTGCTCAGCTGGCTCCAGCCCTGGAGATAAAACAAAGAAATGTTAATTAAGCATGACAATAAAAAACCAACACAGTTTTTTAAAATGGACCCATTCCCCGTGTCAGTAATCCTGGAAGATAAAGCAAGCAAAGTCACTTAATGTGTCTATCTATCCATGGGAAAGTAGCAGGGCCATGATGAGGAAAATAAGAATTCCCTTCCCTAATAAAGAGAAATGTGAAAGCCCATAACATGAGACAAATGATTTAAAAAAGGAAAAAGTCATCATGATGGTAGCACATGGCTATGGATTGCTTAAAGTCAAACCCAACATAGCAAGGGAGTAATTGTCACCACACAGTACAGCCAGAAAGGGGACATTAAGGAGACAAAAACCACCTCTGCAAAGTGGACTTGGGATGTTCTCAACCTCTGAAAACAGAGGAGAGAGCACGCAGGCAGGATACCTAGCATTTATGTACATAAAAAAGCATTCACCTAAAAATGCCAGAAGGAGTCCAAAACACAAAATTGCTGGCTAGCACTACAAACAAACAAGTAATGGACATCAGGTCACCACTGTAAATAAACAGAGGAGTCTACATAATACAGACTGATCCCAACAATCAACTCAGTCTGGTTGGGAGCTGTTGGCCTGCTCTCTGCAAAAGGAAATGGTGAAATGCTGCCGTACAGCCTACGGCTCTACGCATCTCAGCACAGTCCAAGTGGACACTGTACTGAAATAGAATGTCCAAAAAGCCTTGGACCAGGTTCCACACTACCCATTACTAAAGAACCTAAGTCAGCCTGTCATCTCACTTCACTGCTTGGAACACTGAGGTCGTTAAGAAGCTGAAACTGTGAGGCCAGCGCTAACTCCCTGCTTCATCTGTTTTACTCAAAAAGCAAGCGATCTACAAGGAAACATGCAAGAAGAGGCAAAGACAAAGCAGGTGTGACAGTACCTTTCCTGTAGCCGCAAGCCCTGCCATGCTGTGAGCGTCTGCGTAGTATATTCCAACATCCAGAGTTTGTAGAACAGCATCATATTGAGAATAACCAGCAGCACCAGACTGGAAATAAAGACAACAGTGTGTTTACTAGGAGCACTTCATAGCCCACCGCCTGCCAGTCACACCTGGGAGAACACCCAAGGCTTTAAGAAAGTGTCTGGGGCCCAGGTCCACGCTTTTTATACGTGTGGGAATTTAATCTGAGTAAGGGCCAGGTGATCAGAATGCAAAACTTCACCTCACGGGAGAAATAAATGTGTGAGCAAGGAGGGTGGACAGACAGAAAGAGGGGGGAGACAGGCCTGATTGATAAGTGAGTGTGCTGAATGTGGAGAAACAGAGGGAAACGGGAGAGTAAAGAGGTAAAAAAAAGAGAGAGACAGTACCTGAAACAGATCCTAATGGGAGCAGGGAAGAGAAAAGACGGAGTAGCTGCAGGTTAGAAACAGGCTGACACGGAACAGGAGAAACTGGGCTGGGCAGGGAAGGCTCAGAGCGCAGAAGATACATGCGAGGATAGGCAGGAAGAAAGGAAGAGAGGGAAGAAGGACAGACAAGTAACTGTGTGCCTGCAATTAGTGGTGAAATTTGCTCAGCAGAAGGCGAGCTGCGTGGCTCTTGCAGACAAGCCCACAGCGTGCCCGTGCAGGGCACTGCCTGACACAGGAACGCACGTCGCAGCCTGCGTGGCATCCAGCCGTTCCCGCTCCTACCACACCTGGCGACGGGAACCCCGCCGCAGCTGCCCTGCAAACCAGCGCTTTCACCGGACACCGTACGGCTCCTCGCCGTGCGTGGGCATCGCCGCTCCTCCCACCAGCTCGGGGAATCGCTTCCAAAATAACAGGCTCGTGCCTGTCTCTGGATAGCGCAGCTATTTTGCTGGAAGAATGGTCCACTATCACCCAGTTCGGGCAGGCGGCAACCGGCCAGAAGAGTACTCTGAAAACACGCAGGGCGCTCTGACCACGCTAAGCTAAGCTAGCAGCCTGTCAGGAGAGAGTGTCAAAGCTTTTGTGCCTTCCTAACCACAGTTTTAATTGCGTCTCACCTGTCTAGATGCAGGAGATAACGCGAGGCTATCGTCGCGTCGTGACGTTGCTTTACTTATCATTACAGCAACTACAGCTGGGCTGCTGCTGCAAAGCTCTGCAGTCTTTATCCCCACTGGGAAAAGGAAATGCAATTTGAAAAAGTAACCTCAGTCTACAAATCTCTGCTTTCTCCCACCTCACTAAATTCTGCTGTTCCTCCAGGCTTAACAGTATGCTTCCCTTTCCCTAAGGGAGGAAAAAAAAAAACCTGCCATACCTGGATTGCTCCTTTAGGCTAATTCACAGCACCTGCCCAGCGACCGGCAGCCCCAGAGGCAGGGAAACAGTAAATACGCCTGGGTTTAGCGCAAAGGCCGAGCCAGAGGGGTACGAGGGGCCCGTACGCAGCTCACTTGGAGCACACACCTGGCCAAGCCCAAGACTAGCAACTGTGAAAGGTGGTGGCAGAAAAGGGACTCAAACCATAGCTAGTATGCTGCTGAAATCATGCCAGTCTCTCTTGCTTCACGTGTTTCTACCCTTATTTTGCAGAAATCACCTCTGAACGGTCCAGCTTCTTTCGGAGATGGTACCCCTTGTCAAAATCGCCGCCCAGGACCAGACCCGAATAGGCTTTGCCAGACCAGAGGAGAGAAGTACCAGAGAGACTCCTGACATACACTGTGACAGCTCAGTAACTCCCAGAGTTACATGGTCATCTCTAGTTTGTCTGCAGATTACATTCAATGGCTTATTTTAAATTAAAAAAAAAAAAAAAAAAAATCACAGTTTCTAGATGTCATTGAAAATCTCTCAATTGAGTCCCTGAAATAAAGACTATTTCTGCTTGTTGGATTTCTTCTATTGACTGCCCTCTCTCCTTGCACAGCTGCTTGCCACTACCAACGTGGCCTGTGTCCCAGACAGTATAGCTAACGTACATTTAGCCCTCCTAGAACCACGCAGGTCTGCGAAGCCTGTGTTTGGTTAAAACACGGCCAAAACTGAAGGGGAAGGAGAGATTTTTCATAAAATAAGATCCAGAACTTACAGACCCGGCTCAGTGGCCACCCAAGTACTGGCAAAAGCTGAGATCAAGCCAGACAAAACAGTTGATGGGGCATTTAGGGGACATTTTAATTCATTCTTTTTTGCCTGTCATCATTGCTTTTCTCTCCTCTGTGCTGCACAAAGTTTGGGACCAGAGGGGACTATGACAGAGAAAAACCTGGCACAGGGGGGCACAGAACACCAGAAACACAACATGACCAAAGTTGTTAAAGACTGACTGTGAAGGAAAGCAAAAAAAAGAAATCACTTACACAAAACTGATGACAAGGAGCAGCTTGGAGACACTCTGCAGATGGAAGCCGCTGGGGCTCTCCTCAGGGATGTGCCGTGTCTGAGTGGAACCTAGGGAGAGAGATGTGTTTAGGCTAGGAATGCTGTCTGATGGGGAGGGCGACCCTTTCCCTCTACCCACTCCTCCATCTCACTCAACAATCACAATACATCCTCCCTGCCCTGGAAAGCTCCCGGCCTCTCTTCCCATTAACCCTCCACAAACAAAGGGTTTTTGCTCCAGAGGGAGCCAGCTCTCCATTCCCAAGCGTGAGGGGGCTGCAGTTCCTTACCTGCCACGTGCTTGATTCGATGTGCGACCTCCTCATCCGTGGGGGTGGTGACGGGACTCAGCACCTCCTCTAAGTGTGGTACCCGCAGATGGGCGTGGGCCCGTTTCCTACGGCGTACGGTCGATTGCTTGCTCACTTTCTCTTTGGGGGATTGTCTGTGGACCTCAGCCAGGTACGTGCTCTCGGTTTTGGTCAGTTCACTCTCTGCGGAGACAGCAAGGGAAGGCATTTAATAGAGTGGCACTGGCCTTAGACTTAAGCCCTCTAATGGCACGGCTGCCGGGCCAAACAAGTCAGCAGGGTCTCGAAGGCCCATGCCAGAGGACACACTACACATCCCTCACACCTTTTGCCAAACTCTGACCCCAGACTGCCCACGCTCCTGCCAGAGAGCAGGATGTGATGACCTGATTAATTCCAGCAAGTGGTAATAATTTTGGCTGGCCCCGCTCATAAGCCGCTCCGAGGTCGGATCCCCGGCAGGCTGGCAGCCGGCATCACTGTCACGTTGCCCACTTGCAGGGAGGCACGCATAAACTATGGAAGGTGTCCTTGGGCCATTACCACAGCTCCAGTCATTGCCACTCACCCAAATGACGGAAATAATCTTCTAGGCCACTCCAAAAATTCTTCTCAATGAAGGATTTCACCAGCCCCCAAGGCTGTTTCCTGTAACGTAGCTCTGTGGAAACCCTGTGTGAAGAAAGGAAAGTCATTCTCCCAATTTTGCTTCTGGAGGCAATGTCAGTTCACAGCCCTTTGTCCATGTAAATATGAGCAATAATCATGCACATTGGTTATTTCTGGAATGGTCTCAGCCTTTTGTGTTTCTTGAGGAGAAGCACTGCATGAAAAGTCCTTCCAAAGGCAGTGGAAGGATGGCCTCAAGAGAACCTCCCCTGAGAGGACTCCCGAGACCTTTGTCCACGTGGCTGGCAGACATTTAGACGACTTACTGAAGTCAAACACAAAAGCCTATAGCTTTGCCTGGTACCAAATTCCTCTGCTTGTCCCCCCAAGTGCGCCTCAGGCGCAGTCCCTGGAAGTATGTCCTGCTGCTTATCACACAGAGCTGACTGTGTGTGACAACTGGCCCTGCAAACCACAGCTTCCAAGAAGCGGGCAAGAAAAGTCTGTAAACCCTCTCCCTGACCCAGCCGTAACTCCTCTGCATCGCGTCTATTGTTTGCTGGATGTCAGGACAGGAGTGTTCTGGCAACAGGACAAAGAAATGAGGCTAAGTTCTCCCCAACCCCTTCTAACACACCCAACAGCAGAACTCCCACCAGAAGGTGACTTTTGGTCGTCCGTAAAGCTCTTTACCCCACAAGAAGTGTACCTGAGTCGGCTTTTGTTTCTGGCAACACGAGTCAACGTGTAGCGGTTAATGGTGTAGAAATAATCATGGTAGGGGACGTCGTGAGTTAGCACCTCTGCATCTATGACATAGCACTCGCTTTCTTGGCTGGCTTTGTACATTGTCTGCATAAAAGACAGCATGCAAGGCAACTATTAGTCTGGTTAGAACACGGCTTCGATAGATTGGCACCTTCGCTAGCACGTGACAAAACAGCTCTACCACAGATACCGGACCACACCCACGCCCCAGCCCCATCTCTGCAATTTCTCTGCGAACAGCTCTCCTTTGAGGGAAGGCATACTCGAGACAACCAAGCCTTTCGCTCAGATGTTTCCCAAGGGCACATTTCAAAAGGGAGGTTCAGTTCCAGCAGCTCAACCACCAGCATTTTGTATCAGAGACATAGCTACAGACACTGCCATGTGAGGACCAGATCTTTGGGACCTTTGTAAGCGTTGCCTCTTCTCACTAAACTGATGTCTGCTTGTCAGGGAGTGATGTGATCTAAAATCAGAGGTGGCTCTGCTTTGAGCAGAGGTCCTTTCTAGTGTAAATTACTCTGTGATTCTAAACACCACAAAAACACGTCAATTCCTTCTGTTAAGCACTTCTGATCTGCTTCTTTCTCTGCCCCAGAACAAACCTCACAAAGGGGACAGACACAGTGAACTGCAGATCCATTTCCAAAAGTATGGTTTTTCTATTTCCACTTACCTCTGCAGCGAGGACACAGCAAGGGCGCCTCGGTGGCTGACCCCAAGCTCAGAATAAAACAGGCTACACCCTTGCTTGCCTGAAAGCGTACTGTTCCCTTTGCCCACCACTTTGCTCTCCCCTTTTCTTTCTCTTCTCTTCTGTGCTCACAGCCTCTGCTTCTGAACAGCACACTTCATCCCATCCTTACACGGCACACCTTGCCGCTGGGATTCTCCTCTCCCTGAAATGCAACGCTCAGACACCCCACTTCCTTGGCTCCCTCTCAGCATTCCCTCAGGCTAACTCTCCGTATTTACCTGAGGCCACTTGAACAGATCTTGGGTCACAGGAGGAAGTTTGCTTTTCCTCCCTCTCTAGCTGCAGCCCATACTAGATACAGCCAGCCTGGCTCTACCCAGTGCATTGCAGATGCTCCTCTTTTCCACCTTTTTTAACAGGCCACCTAATTGTCCTCACCAGTAATAAAAATTCCTGGATATCTCTATGTAGAGCTGTGATGAAGACCTGTGCCCTGCTCAAGAATATCATTTGCTGGACTGACCACAGCTCAAAAAACACCAGTACAGGGGGCAAACACGGTTGCTAGAATGTGCTGGCTGGTTTACAAACTCATCAGCTTTTGCTGGAAAATTTACAGCCCTTTCCTTGCAACGCAATCCAGTGCGGGCGTAAGATTAGCTATTCACATTTGCAGTGACACTGGGTAGCAAGTTAATACAAGAAAAATGTATAAAGGGAAACGGATAGGTAGAATAAAAACATGCAAAGCAGCACGGCCAAGACAGGAAAATAAATCACAGATCTGTTTCTGCAAAGCATTACCCCCCGGCTCCCCTTTCACACACCTGCGTCTCAGTGACAGTGGCAGTTTTGGGGGCCAGAGGGTTGGTGAGGGTAATGGTATACAAGATCACTCTGGTCTGATTGCCGTTGTCTTCCTTCTTCCAGGGATGAAAGATAATATCTGAGAGGACAAAACAATATTCCATTCAGGTAATGAGAGAGAGAGAGCAGGCCGGTTCCCTAGGGAAAGGCATAGTCGTATCACCAAGCTCAGGGCAGTTTTTCCTTCCCCTCGGAGAGCCTGGCTGCAGAAGCACGGAGCATGAAAGAAAGGTCTCCTGCACTACATGTGAACACTTCCCCTCTTTCAAACGCAGGGAAAGGGGGAGAGGCTGGGGACATATCTCCTTCAGCACACCTCCAGTCACAGGGAAAGGAGTTACAGGGAAAAGAGGGACACTCTGCGTCGTCAACTGCACAGTCCGTGCCAGGCGTGCAGCTAAAAGAGCTTCTCCCCACACTGTTCAGCCTTGAACACAGGATCAGGCCTTAGCTGATGTTAAAAAAAAAAAAAATCAAAGAATCTGCTTCTCCCATAAACCCAGATCCAGCTCTTAGAAAATAAAACTTAATAGCCAAACAACCTGCTTCTGCCTGCTTTCAATTCCTGTCAGTACAGACTACAGCTGTTCCAAGATCTACTCAGAATATTACCCCAGCCAAAGTTACACCTCCAAGGCACGTGCTGAGACCTTCCTTCTGCACGGGCCTCTGCACCTCGCAGGGAACGCTGCCTCGGTCAGTGACCGGGCTCTGCCAGCAGCAGCTTACCAGAGAACCGGCGCTGCTCCATGAAGTCCCTCTGGAACTGCGAGTCCGTGAAAAGCAAGTCATACAGTTTGTCCACGCTGAAGTTGAACACTTCGTTCACGTACTGACGGCCGTTCAGATCCTCATAAAAGGCCTGGACTTCACCTGTTGGGAAACAGGCCCACAAGCCCCAGCCGTGACCACTCTGTGCCGATATCAGAGGCTGTGCTTTCATAGTACCAGGACCTTAGTATTTTATTTTGTGAGGAAGGAACCCAAAGGAGGTACTTCTAACCCTTTTCCTCCACTGATCCCAGGACAATATAGTTGGAATGTCAGAAAGGGTAATTAACTACATAGGCTATTTTAGGGACACGCTTCCAAATACCCCACACAGTCACCTTCCGCAGCCCAGGATGGGAACTTTTTGCGTCTTCCGAACTCTTATCGTCCAGAAAAGGAGGGCACTCCAGTCCGTCACTGGAAAGGACGGGAGGAGGCCGAAAACCACACCAACAGAACAGCCCTTCCCTGCGTACCTTCATCATGGGTCTCTGAGGAGTCGCTGAGCTCAGTGGGAATGTCTTCGTTGTCATTGAAGTCTAGGGAAGGGGAGTTCACAGGGCCAATGATCTCTATCTTCTCTCCCATTATATTTGCAATGCCAAGGTCTTTTTCCACAGGACTCTCCACCACCGCCTCCTCCTCTTCTGGTAGCACTCCATCAAACTGCAGCAAGGAGAGAGCACAGTGAGGGCAAAACCAGCACCTGGAAAACTTTACATTTGTGGGTCAGTTTTCATATCTTTGAACATTTGGCCTTGATATGCCTGGAAATTAAATAATAGAGATAGGAGGAAGGTTACCATACGGTGTTTGTAAATATTAGATCACCTCCTCTCAAAGAAGCACATATGGTTCAAGCTTGGGACGTATAAAGGGCTTTTTGTTTGTCCAGACAAGCACACAAACAATACTGGTTTTGCCCCCGAACAAGCCCTGGACAACAGCTAGGAAAATCTAAGGTTGTATCTAAACAAGGTCTGCTCTGCCTTCATACTGCGAGGGCACACTGCTTCCTAGGGAATAACCGAAGGCACAGAAGAAATTACAACCCTTTTATCTCAAACACTCCATTTCTTTTCACCTAAAAGTACAGAAAGGAAAATGCCCTTGCTGCTGAGAGTCCCAGTTTACTGCTCTCAGGACAGGCACGCTTTGCTCGCTTTTTCTTGGGCAAATGCCACGCTCACAGATATCACTGACTCGAGGACTGCGGTCAGCCGCAGGGTAAACAGCTACCTCCTACGCTGAAGGACTACCAGCTGGATCCCAGAGAAAAGGATTACTGCTCTCACCGACACAGAACACCACCACTTACCGAGGCTGGCGCTTCACTGCTTCCCGTAGATGTCAAAGTGCTGGCAGTGACAGATTTCTTTGGCAGCTGAGGGCTAGCTTCTGGCTTGGCCTCCATGCTGCTTTTCGAGGAGCTGTCGTTGACTTCATTCTCTTCCACGGGGATTTCTTCACAGTAGCTGAGACGCCACAGAGAACACAGGTTTTTATGTTTACCCCACTCAGTACAGCTACAACTGGACACACAGAGCAAGTAAGAATACTTCTATGAGGTTTCCAGTCTGACCAGAAGCGGAAATGGCTCAGTGCAGGGAAGATCAAGCCCAAACTTTTCAAGTTTTTATACAGAGACTGACAAACATCAGCACTTTCTGACCATGTAACACACTGACTGGCCTTGTGACTGGGCTGCTTTGGCATTTATAGAATGGCTCATCTAGCTCAGCAAGTAGAGAGGCAGGCATTTCAGTCACTACCAACTTACACGAGGAAACGGTATGCTTGCAGCTTTTTAGACATTACACATTTAAGGGCAAATATTTGGCCAGAACCCAGAATCTCTCACCAGGGACAAGCAGCAGTTTTGAGGTATGCAATATATCAGGACTCCTGCTCTCCTGAGGCCATCTTTTCTTCATCACAGGAAGATTCTGCTCCTCCTCACTCACCCCATTGTGTTGAAGTCATCATCAGGAGGCACGTAGTCTTCATCATCACTGGTCAGACCCAGCTCATTCCCGTAACACTGGTGGACAAAGTGCCAGAGCTCCTTTGGACACAGAGGCTGAAAGAGGGAACACAGAACAGCATACATTTTCACCTGAGAATACTAAACTATAATGCATTTTTGGAACTACCAGGACTATTACATTCCTTGCCCTGAAAGGAGAAGCGAGAGTTTCTGACACAGCTTCCGACGGGAGGTGAGAGCCTTCCGACGGGCTCACCTCTTCTGAATTCCGGTGACGCTACGGGGTGGATTGCGTGTTACTAGCAGGCTGGCCCAGCTCCATGCCGGCTAAGGGCTGCAGGCGTATCTATCCTTCTATTGCCAGGCCATCAGGCTTAGAGATTGCCCTCATCAAACAACAAGAGGCCCATTCGCCAAGTAAGCCTTCACGTCAGCCCAGATTCTGCCCTAAATTCTCACTTTGTTATCTTTCCACGCCACAACCTCATGTTACTTAGGACTATCAGAAAGCCAACATGCAGCTACGCCCAAAGCGGCACAAAGAATGAGATTTCCTGCTACTGCAACGCTCTGCTGTCATAACGTAAGCAGTAAACCTGCATTTCCCTCCACACGTGTTTTCCCCACCTCTTCTGCTGTGCCTCCATTTAATGTCTCCTACTACACCAAACCCAGCTCCTTATGAGGTTTTTTTTTCCCTCCAAGTTTGTTGAAATTAAAGATCCCTAAATAATTACAACTGCAGGGAAAAGGATCTAAAAGAGCAACAAAGAAAAACATTTCCTGTTGCAGTTTAAAATCCAAAAGGGTTTGTCTCACAGATACTGCTGTGAAAAGCTTGTACATACTTCCAGCTAATAAGAGAAAACAAATTATCAAGACCGTTCACAAAAGCCCGGCTTTTTAGAGATGTAGGTCAGTTGATCACCATATGACTGCGCTCTGAGGTTCTTAAGAAACGGGGCAGGAGAACTTGTGATTAAACTATGTGGTACAGGGATGAAAGGGGAGGGATTTTTACCCATGAGAAATTTACAACAAATGACAGAGATTTCTTGGTAGTGAGGGAAAACAAATCTAGTGAACTTTTTCTGAGCTGCTAGCTTGAACTTCTTGCCATAGTCACTGCATGGGATAAGGCAGGAAATTTTTAATCTAGCTCCCCAATGTAGCAATCAAAAGCACGGAAAAAAAACTCAAATGAGAAACTTTTATCCAGAAAAATGTCTAATTTTGTTTCACCTTCCCCCCACATCCACTCCAATTCACATGTCTTATCAGGAAAAATGAGCGAGGCTCTTTCT
>JAAGAY010003683.1:27264-67614 GCA_011801015.1 Ardeotis arabs
GCAAAAAGAGAGAATTGCACCTGCAGTTACGTACCTGCTCTGTCTAAGCACATGTGCTTACTGTCCTTACGTCTTTTTGGGCATACACATTAGTCACAGATATTATGCTTCTGCACATATTCATCACCTCCCCTTCATCCCACCCCAACATCGAGGCGCTGGTCTCTGTACCTTGTCAAGAAGAGCATTCTGCCAGAGTCTGAACATCATCATGTACGTCCTGTCTCGAGCCCCAAAGGAAGTAAAAAAGTGCTGTATGGGAAGAGATGGAGACAAAAATCAGTTCAGAAAAGGCCTAAAAAAGGGAAGAAGAAGAGACAAGCCTGTCTGGATCACTGTCCAGCTACAGCTCACAGAAGGGCTGAGCAAGCCACACAGCACAGCTGCTCAGCTCCTGGGCACAGACTGAAGCTCACGGGTGCCTCAGAGACAGGAATGTCTCTCACCCAAGGGAGTAAGTCTGAGCACAGAAACAGCTCTGTCAGAGATGTGCTGCTACATAACCCACATCTTCTACCTGGCCCCACACCCCACATACGAGCTACACGTGTTCCAGACTCAGCTCAAGCCCAAGCTCCGCACCCAGCCCCTTTTCCCTTGGTGCTTCCTCCCAGGCCCCACGTAGCACAAGCAGTTTGGAAAAATCCCGCAACACACTGCTATTCCCCTGCCCCGACAGCCGTAAGGGGTGGAGGTGGAGGCTTCAAGGATGTACCTTTTCAGTGTCAGTGCAAACTTGGATGGCATTAGGAATGAGCCGTGCTGTTTTTTCCTTGGTCATCGAGCAGATATCCTTCAAGCGAACGGTCAGCTACAGTCAGAGCCATGCAGAAAGGGGAAGGCAGAAAAAGAACACAGGTAAAGAGAGACACTGATGAGAAAGACAACGGAAAGAGTGCCTTGAAAGCAAGGTCAGCAAACACGCTGACATAAAACACATGCTCGGTGCGGCAGCCTGACCGCCTTACCAGTGTCTCCCAACGGAAGATGTTGCTGTAAAAGCAGATCCAGTTTTCAGAGAGGTAGAGGCGGCCCTGCAGGAGAATGTCTCTCTGTAGCGCACATGAGTAATCTGTGGGAGGACAACAGACGGTAGTTTAGGAGCACCAAAACCAGAAGACAGGACAGCCTAAAGGTGAGGATAAGCAGCAGCATCAAGAGAAGCAGCTGCTCGACACAATGCTGCAGAAAGTCAAAGGCAGGGCCAGAAGGAACAGAGCCACAGCTGCTGCTCTGTCCACTGTGATTCCTCCCCGGGGCACATCACAGCCAATCTCCTACTGACTGATGATCTTGCCTTGTTAGCTGATCATTCTGTAGCATCCTATGTACTGCTTCGCCTTCCAGGGCACCATTGTTCCTTTCTCTCCCGGTTTAAGCATCCTAAACCATTTCTATTCCTCTGTGATGTGCATATTTTAACAGCATGAGACATGGTATGAGATCACCAGTTATGTAAGATGAAAGAACAGATGCAATGCGGTAGGCAGTCGTTAATCAGCTGCAAGGCCAAAACCTAAATGCGTATGGGAAGGGCAGTCATGTGTGAGTAGGGAGCTTCAGGGATGTCAGAAAAGAAGGAAGCTCAGTGGTGTGCATGTTGAGACATGCAAACCTGCTCAAACGAGGAAAGAGCTCAAACATTAACACACCGACAGGTTTTGGGGGAGCACTGTGGAGGAAAACACGCTCCTCAAATCAGGCAGGCACAGAGCCGTGGCTGATACAAATCAGCATCACTCTCCCTGAAGCAAAACAAATTAAATCCATTAGAAATGGTGAGGAGGGGTTCCATCTGTGCACAAGAAAGACACAACAGGCTTGCCCCTTGGTGGCAGGCTCTTTGAAGAAGAAAAAACTGCATGCAGGAGTGCTGGATTTCCTCCCCAAACCACGGCCAGCACAACAGAGCACCGCACTAAGGAGCTGACCTTACCTACGATGAGGCGCTCCGTGTCAGGAAGCTGCTTGAAGAGTTTCCTGAAATCTTCATTTCGCTGTTTGTACGTTGGACTCAATACCTGCAAATAACAGAGCGCCTGTTAAAGAGAGGGGCAGGCGTGAGTACAGAGAAATGGCGTGGGAAAACGGGAACACCTTGGTAAGGAGAAGAGGGATTAGATGCACTAACAAAGTATGAGGCCAGGAGCTCCCATTCCAGCAGACACACAGATGGGAGGATTTGGGATTTAGTGCATTAAGTGAGAAGAAGAGGAGAACCTGATTTGGAAGAGCAAGTACAGAGTAGAAGGGCTGTACCCGTATCTGCTAGACAGCAAAACAGAACTGCGTGGCAGCTGTGGCTGCAGGAGAAATCTCTTTTCCTGCAACCCCAGACCGTGCAAGGTGTGCCACGTGCTTTGTTTGCAATGCACTGGTTAGCCGCCAATCCCCACCTCTGGCACAGCAACGCCAAAAAAACAGGGGGTTTAGTACAGCTGCAGGCCTGACGGGGAACCTGAACGATCCCTGTGATCAAGAGCTCAGGAATAAAGCATTCACTTCTGTTCCGCTCCCCATCCAGTCCTCCACCTGGCAGTCGGTGAACGCGCAACTACCCGCTGGTATAGCGAGAACACTTCTGCGGAGCTCAGAAGAGGCTCTCCACCATATTTGACATATGGCTTCTCTCCGGCGTTTACCAAACTACAGCGTGACTCTATCCATGTCAGCCCACCTCCTACACACCACACCCATGCTGCTCGTAAGAGCCAGAACACCTTCTGAAGGCAGAGTTGGCCAAAAACAGAGGCAGGTGCAAATTTAAGAGGCCCATACCTCCCATCTAATAGATCATGTTCTTTCTCCCACAAATTAGCTCTACAAAATTGTCAAATGCTGTCAAATCAAAAAAGGAAATACAGACACTTCCCCCAAAGCATTCCCTCTTTCTTACACCAATTCAACAAACCAGGAACAATATTTTTTAACATCAACTCGGCACTTCAGATATTTCCTCCAGTCCTCTGGGCCCAAAGGAAAGTATCTTACTTCTGAATAAAATCTGCTAACCAGCAGATGACAGAAATAGGAATTCTACTCACCAAACTTCTAGCCTGAACATCTGGAAAAGATCTTGGCCAGAGATGGGCTCCAGCAAGAGCCCAAACCCAAGATTTCCTGGAATAAGCAGACAAGATGGGAAAGGAGGGAGCAATAGAGATTAAAACCAGCTCAGCTTTGGGTCCAGTGCACCACAGCAACCCAGCTTAACAGCACAGTTTCCATGTGGAGAGGGGCTGCCCTCCCTTCCCCGCAGTAAGGGATGTTCCGACCTGTCTAAACCCTGTACCACAACCGACGCTCCTGCTCAGCACCAGAACTTCTGTTACTGCGACAAACAGTTCAGTTTAGAGACACTCACAGCTGGAACTTCATCTGATCCATAGCTGACATTCTCTTGCGATAACTCGACAAGCCCCTCCATGTCCCACAGCAGACACGGCAGTTCTGGATCCAGCACAAGATCCCAGAGAGCCCCACACTCCAGTAAGGAATCCATACTGTTCCCTCAGCGCTTGCACGGCTCCCCGTGTTCTCAAACTCTGTTTTTCCTGTTCCTGCTTCTTGTTTAGATTCCAAGTTGAAAGAGATACAGCAACTTGGCAGGAGTTTATGTGCCTTCCCCTACTTTCCTGCTCACATTCAGGTCGTCTGCCCTAGCAGCCTCTGTAGATCCGAGAGAGGACTCGCCTTCCAGAGGGCTTTGAGAAAGTGGCTCATTAGGGTAAGCGTGCTGGCGGGCAACCTTAGTGTTCTTCTGCTCAGTCTCGCCGCCTCCTTGCTGCGGGCATCCCTTACAGCAGCACGGCAAACGTTCCGACAGCCTGAGCGCTCCCAGGCAGGTCCGCGCGACCGATCTTCACCTCCCGACTGAGGTCCGACGCCCAGGACTGCCAGAGCTAACCAGCGAGATGGCTCCCACCGCCAGGACCCCACGGCACCGGCCGGAATTCACAGATCTAGCCGCGGTTTCCAGGATGGTAAACAGCTCAGACGCTTCAGCTGCTTTTTTCCTTCCCCTTTGAAACCAGAAACGCAGTTATTCCTTCAGTGCCCGCCTCAGGCTCTCCTCTCCGGCCCCTCGCTGCTCTGAAAGGCAGCTTCGGTCTCTGTTAATATTTCTCATGGAAGGAGCGGGAGGGGAAGATAACCAAAATGACTCGCACATGCTTTAAGTTACCGTAGCTGGGTAATTCCGTCGGCCAATGCCCTGCAGTAACCCAGGCTCAGCCCGGCCTCCCAGCAGATGTTTCCTGTAATGGAAAGTTGCTGGACAGAGCGTGCTGGGGGAGGCGCAAGGGGAGTAAGGAGAGACCGGTCGGAAGAGTAAAGCTATGAGAATTCAGCCATGTGAGACCCACACAGTTAGAAATCTTAAGGGCTCCACTACTCCTGTATAACCCTCCCAAAAATCATAGGTCTTTCTAGGTTTCATTCATTAGTCGGGTCACTTTGGAAACGAAGGGCAAGGGCTTCCTTCAGGCTCCAGGAGCCAGGAAGATTGCTTGGAGCACTGGAACTCCCTGTATCTCTCTGCCCTGAGCCCCTGTCTCTCCATCTCTCTGCTCAAGTGTAGAAATGCACAGGGAAATGTCCACACCACACCAGTGCTGCTCAGTCTGCGGGAACAAGCACACTGAGGTAAAATCCTCATTCTTCCTAACAAACTGGGCACAAAGATCTCAAAAAAAATCAAAACCAAAACCAAACAAAAAGAAATCCCAGGACCCCAAAAAACCCCAAGCAAGACTCTGCAAAGCCACTGTCTCATTGCAGGGCCAGCGACTGCAGTTTGCTCACTGACAGGAAGAGCTGACAAGCACTCTGTCACTCGGATGCACCACAAAAAGCATTGCTGGTGCTAGACAGCACACCAGTCTCTCCATTTAGCACCACCCCAAGATGAGAGGACAATAAACAAAACTTCTGTAGCCTGGGAAGGACAAAGAATCAGGATTACAGACATCTGTGAGGTACCCGCATTGCTCTACTGAATGGCCATCCTTGTTGGAAATTTCTTACGGGACTACTTCCAAAAAACCCACAATCACCAGGATGCTTCTGTCTCCACACACACCCACCTCCCTCTGCAGAGAAGAACGGCACACGCCATCAGAAGAGCTAACCCAGAGGTGGAGACAGCAAACATTAACTCTACTGCAAACAGAGCAAGACGGGACAGGATGGCACTGCGGAGGGCGGAGGGAAGAGGCTTGGTGGGGAAAACGGGGATAAACCGGTGACTCCTCATGGTAGGATCTCCCTGTTAACACACAAACACATCCTCTGACAGAAATTTAAAGCGACTGTTGCTGGGGGATGGGACGGGACAGGGAAGTCTGACAACACAAGAACTGAGGAAGGTCCAGCACAGAAAACAGGTGAGGAGGAGAGATGGCAACGGCAAGAGGCAGAGAGAAAAGGGGGAAGGAAAAATCTTCTCCAATTTCTGTGACTGATGGACTTGCTCTTAAGTCTTTAGGGAAGATTTACATTGCTTCTGGACAGAACAGGAAAACTACTGCAAAAGAACAGAACACATTCCCTGCTTGTGTGGGAGAGTTTAGACCCCACTGACAGCACGACTGCTACGCTGATTAATGCCAGCAAAGAAACCGGCCACCTGTCCCACAGCGCTTCCTCCAAACTGGGTCTGGTCTCTCGGGTTTTTTCCTCTTTATCTTTTGGTTTTCCCTCTTAAAAGTGAACAAACAGCACAGGAAGAAGCTTCCTCTGGCCATCTGGGGTAGAATGTGGATTTGAATTCATCATCACATGAGCTTGCACCAAAAGCTCACTTCTAATTCACTGCCTCTACACCACAGTAACTGTGCCAGGACTGATAATCCATACAGCTCAGATCATGGAAAATCTGAAGGGAATTGCCCATGAAAAAATACCTGAAAGACACTGCTCCAGAAATAGTCTGACAAAATGGTTTCTAGAACTTAAAAGACGATTGCACTGAGAAAAAGGCTGTTCAGCACCTTGCTAACTCATCATTGGCCTGATTTTTTGCAATAAATCATAAAAATATATGATTGCTGTTGCTGAATCAGACTCAGGCTGCCACCAACGGGAAAGTTGTTTCTGATGTTTTCCCTAAAATGATGCATGATTTCTCTCTGTCTTTACTCTTTCCAGCAGCTGACTTTCCCCCTCCGCTCTAGTAGCTATGAGGCCTCCAAGAGAGTTCTGCAAGAAAAAAAAAGCACACCGAGACCAGCAAGGCCAATTTCTTATAACATTCAGACTTGTGGTTGCTTGACGTTGTTCTTAAGAAGCTGCAAGCCTTTCTAAAAGTTCTCCATAAAGAAAGGCCCTTTTCAGCATCACGGTGCACCACGAATTCTCGGCCAGCTCCTAAGTCATAGCGCACAGGCCTCTGCCGCAGTTTTCCCAGAAGAAAACCCAGGGCTGTCGCCTTCACATGGCTACCTACCTGCACTTGACTGGATTTATTTTTGAGCTTTTCACCTCCTGCAAAGGTGAAGTGAAACACAAATTTCCCATCTCTCTAAGCACATCAGGTCTACGCCGTAAGTCACATCTCTATTTCAGTAAACAAAATTATGGAGAAAGTTTGGTTTTAAGGGCTATTCTTTTTTTTTTTCATTAAAATAATAAATTAATTAACAATAATTCAACATGCAGACACAGAAATACAAAGCAGACACACGCAAACGGCATCCTGATGGCTAAACACAGTCGTGTTGGGCCTAAACCACAGCTGACCAACGAATGGAGTTTCACTCCGTAGGAGTAACAGGTCTTCTAAACCAGAGTCTCCATGTTTGCAACTCCTCACTAAAGGCAGGAGAAACACCTCAGGGACTTCTTCTTTCCGCTGCGAGTGAACTCAGCCAGCACAGTGACGGTCTGCTCTTCCACAGTGAGGATATGAACACAAAGCAAGCCCTGCAAGGTTGAGTATATTATTCTCAAACTGGTGTTCTTTTCTAAACCTGACAGTGCTGGACCAGCTTGCTTTGCCCTCTGGAACGCAAAGCAGAGAAAGCACACCGAGACCAAGGAAGGGCAGATCTGCCAAACCAATTCATGACCTTGGTTCACCCCTTTTCTCCCACTTCTCAACCTGGTAGGGATGTCAATCCCAAAAAAGCACTGGTAGGATCAAAAGGAGAACACACAAGGTGAGAGAAGTTGGTAGGAAAAAGTAGAGAAAAAGGAATCCAGGAGAGGGGAAAGGAAGGGTTCCAACTGGCAAAGAGGAACGCAGTGCTACAAGGACAAAAAGACCAGTTAAAAGCAGCAAAAACTGAAGTCATCTTAGAAAACTGACACTCTGACCACTGACGCTCCGGGGATCTTTGAGGGCCGTGTGCTTTTTGACACAAGGACTATATTTTTGGTTTGTGTTTGCACAGTGCCTGGCACTCAGGGCTGCCGAACCGACACAAAGAACAATGCGGAGGGTGTTTGCTCTGAGCGTAGCGACGTTTACATAAAATGAAAGTGGGGGAAGGTGAGTAAAGGAAATTGTAAGGCTTCGTGAAGGGGTAGCCTCCACACATTCATTTCTACAGCTACTCTCAGTGGGGAAAGGAACAGAAGAATCAGAATGGTCCAAATGCCAGAAAAATCCTGCCTGGAATAAGCTGGCAAGGAAGGGAAACTGTCTCAAGGAGATGCATTAGCAAATATTTAATGGTAGTAACACTATCAAGTAGGATTGACCGCCTTCCTGGAGTTTGTATTTCCACATTGCTGCTTTTATCTGGCCAGAACGTCTCTACTAAGTAGAACATGGTTTTGTTTTGTTTTCTAAAGGAAAATAATTGGGGGGGAAACCACAAAAAAACGCAGCCAGTGCTTACTCTCCGGATGTACTGTCTCTCATGCTGAAAATATATGGAGGAAAAACAAGAGAACAGAAATGTAAGATAGAGAAGACATGAAAACACAAGAGACCCACAGAAGCAGACCACAGCCAAGCATCATGCAGCAGGGTACGGATCTCAGCAGCTACAGTCCGAAGCAGCTCTTGTGTCACCTTCAGCCCTGGCCACAGACTCACGGTTTTGCAGTAACCTGCTTGGGGCTGCGCAGCTGCCCAAACTGCCATTGCCTCTGTGCTTCCCTCCGCTTCTGCGACCATGTAATTTCCTGCCCTCGCTGCTACGCGGGTGCTGATTATATACAGCACGTAAATAAGTCTGCCTCTCACGCCTCTGCCAAATCTGACCATGCTGCATCAGCCAAAATCACTGGGTCTACAGTCTCAGGCTGCAGGAAGGTAGGAACTGTTGCTGAACACGGAACGACTGCTGCATTTGCCCACAAAATCACAGAACTGCTGGTTTCTACTTCAGCGTGCTCGAGGGGTAGGGGTTCAGCTGTACAAAGGTGACATCTGTTGTGGAAATTTGCCCACCATCAGCTTTGTACTGAAAGCACCGCCACTTGTGCTTGCAGAACGAAAATACAATCAAGGCAAAAGCAAAAGAAGGTTTGGTTTTTTTGTGGAGTCAACAGAAAATAACTCCTCTCTTGCCCCACACCACCCTGAGAGATGCAAAGGGTTTGCACGGTGGCAGCTCTGCTCATCACCACATCAGGACCAACTCTGCTGGGAAACTGGAAGGTACGGGATGTGGAGATCACCAGAAGAGTGACTGAAAAGACAAAGCCTTTGCTCTCTGTCTCTGGCATCCTTTCCCTCAGGATGACGGTCCTCCTTTGCCAGTTCTGAGCCACTTCCACCTCCTCTTTTCGGAAATGGTCAGTATGCCCCAGTGCCACTGCAAAGCCCCTTTGCACCTTCCCCCCCGCCCCGGTACCCAGCCCGTATTCACCCAGGGACAAGAGAAACTGGAGTACTTACATTATACCAACTCTGGCTTTTCTGTAAGGACAAAATAAAAGAGAAGCATTAGTTAGCACAGAGATCTTAGGATCAAAAAGAAAGATGGACAGAGAAAGTAGGTCCAATCTGGTTTGTATAATTAGTGAAGTGAAAGTGGGATTAAACAGAAGATTTCCGTGGATTTCACAGTGTGGTCTAACACAGTTATTTCCAGTTACAGGAACAAAGAACAAATCCATAATAGGAAACGATTCAGGCCAACGTGTGCGTGTCCACATGCACGCACACACGCACAAACTCACGCACGCGTGCTGCAATAACCATTTTTTTGCAGAACAGCAGCGCCCGCTAGCAACGGAGGAGCTCATCATAACCACTGCCAGCCATTTCTTTTCAAGGCTTCATTCTCCCACATCTACTGGCTAGGTTGCAAAAATCACATTGCCTTGAACCGACTCTGCCCAAATAAGCCCTCAAAGACCTCCCAGGAGGCAGGGACACACAAAACCCATCAGGCAAAACTTTCAATATTATTTTAAATTCTAAAAGGGAGACACATACAGAGCCAGGAAAACTGCTGAAGAAAACCTCTAGAAAAGCTAAGCAAAAGGAAAAAAAAAAAAAGGTGGGGTGGTTTGTTTTTTTTTTTCCCCAGAATTTCAGTGTACAGTGTTTTGCATCATCTGCACATGTGATTTCCTTGTCCTTATCATGGTATTTCAGACAGTTTGAGAGGCCACATGTCACACTGGAGCGTATGAAAAAGCTAGCTCAGTCTGGTAAAGCCACACTTGGCAATGTTCAGCTGGAGACGAGATTTATCTGCATAGAGAGAGGAAGAAACAAGCTTCACACTCCCACTCCAGTCAGGCTGGCTTTCCAGTGACAGGACACTGAGCAGAACCGACAGAAAGCAGAGGCATCCCCCAGCTCAGGGTGGATTTACCTCACGGCAACGAAGCTTGGGGGCACCGTAGCCTTTCACCAATAACGGTGGGCAGCTACAGCGCGGATGGCCGGGCACGCTGCTGTCAGCAGCCACGCAATGCCATGCCTACGTTACACTGGGGGAGCTGAGGACAGAAGCGATATTTCACTGCGTTTCTTCGAAGTCGTCTTCCTTCTAACCTTGGCTTGGGAGTATTTTTCACAGCTTTATGCCCAGTCTGGAATATGAAGGAAAACATACTGTTCTCTGCCTTGTAACGGAGCCTGTGGAAGTTGCACTCGGAGGGTTAAGTTCATATTCACAGAAAAAAAAAAACCAACAGCAACAAAAAAAACCCCAACGCAGTAACATAGTATATGTCAAAATAGTTTGACGTTAAAAAGAGGAACACCCCAAAGGTCTTTCCCCAAATCCTGGGGTAAGGATATGAACCGAATACACAGTACGGCTCCTCAACTAACCATAGGAATTTCCTCTTACTTCCTACACTTTTCCATACTTGGCCATATCCTCCATTCATAAAGAGTCTGAATGAAGTCATCCTTCGCTGCAAGTAGGACATGGAAAAAAGCCTTATGCAATTCAGCCTATACTAAAAAAAAAAAAAAATATCAGAGGAATTAATCTTAATCCATGTACACACCACCTTGTCCCCAGGAGCACAGGGTCTAAGATGGAATGATTTTCCTGCAGATTTGTTTTGCCATCTGTCTGCCTTAACGAGCAAAAGGCATAACTCAGAAATTCCTGGGGAAAATGTCATAATTAAACTATAATTGGCATAGAGAAAACAGAGGCACTGCTGTCGCTGTTAGGGTGCACATGTTGTGGCGTCAGCACACCGCAACAGGATTTCATTCCCCTCTGCTGCATTCACTGAAGTAACTCTTTTTTCCCCCCTCACATTTGAATTTCCCCGACTGCAGCTCCTCTGTAAATGAGATCTGCAGCTCCTCCTTTCTCAAGCTCTCCCACACAATCACACTGACATCCAAGCCTCATCTTTCGCCTCCACCAAGTGTTCTAAACACGAGGAGATTCCTTCCCCCAGCCCCTGTTTTGCAGGTAGAACAGACTACAGGAACTCCAAAGAGAAGGGAGACTGAGTTCTTAAATCTATCTTTAATTTTCTCTACCTTTTTTTTTTAACTCACTGAGAGTCTGAACATAGGGGGATGCGAACTGTGAAAATCAAGAGATGGTATAACAGAGGAGGAAAAGAAAGAAAAAGGAAAAACATTCTTACTTTGAGCAGGTTAAGTCTGTCATACTGGAAAAAGAAACCATAAGCGTTAGAACTGAAAAATGAAAATAAATAAGTAACCGAGGAATGGAGTTGCACACAGAAGTGGAAAAGATGGAACTCATTGCAGAGACGATGCTACAGGAGCGGATACCAGAGTTCACAGTTAGATGGTGGCTGTAACCAGGAAGAACTTAGGAGAACTTGAGGAAGGTGAAAAATGGGGTGTTTTCTCTGAGCCTTTAATTAATCTAGTGTTCCCTCTAAATCTTCAAGGGCTAATGCCCTCATATTTGCATACACTGCTACGGGAGATTACAGCTTCACAGTGCAGATATGAAGTGGTGGGTCACACATTTGAAGTTCAGCCTGCTGAGCTGATGCCAACAGAAGCTTCCACCTTTCAGCACTACTGGGAGCAAGAGCACAACTCACTCCTACATACTGTTGCTTCCAGGGGAACGGAAACATTTTGCCAAGTGAATGACACGAGCTCTAAAAGTATCCCTAAGTCCATTTTACAGCTGGGGAAACAGAGGCACAGAACCAGGGTGAGGGCAGAGCTTGGAACGGATTCCAGAGCCCTTTCTCCTGACCTGTATACTTCCAAAATCTATGCTCTTCACTGGGCTTCCAAATCCCATGGCCAAATAACTCAAAGAAATTGATGAAATCTATTCCCACATCCCTCACCCCAGTCCAAACCGACCAGAATTTCATGACCTACTACCTAAAGGGGGATTATACCACCCAAGGGGAGGGGTAAACGAGAAGACACAGCCAAACTCTTCTCGGAATTGCACACTGAAAGGACAAGGTGCAACAGTCATAAGCTGCAGTAAGGGAAATTCTATTTGGATAGGAAGGAAAAAGCCTCTTCACAACAAGAGTGGTTAAGCACTGGAGCAGGGACCCGACTAGGCTGTGGAATTTCCAGTCTTGGAGGTTTGCAAAATGTGTCTGGCCAGGACTTTAGATCAACCTGATCTAACCACATCAGGCCTGCTTTGAGTAGGGGCTTGGACTAGAGACCTTCTGAGATCCCTTCGGACTAAACTGTTCTACAGTCTCCAGGGCTTACATCAAAATTCATGTTTTCCCCTAACCTGGTACTTATCCTCAAGATTCATTATTAGTTACAGACAGTGGAAATAATCCAAAGGATTTGTGATGGAGAGGAAATCACTTTTATCCTCGGGCAAGTGCAAAAGAGTTAAAAATATGTACTTCATTGTTAGCTGCTAGCAAAAAGGAGATTTTGCTGAGTTCAGAAAGCTATTCCAGAAGCAGCAGTGTTTGCCAGTAAGAGCCTAAGGCTGGTCCATGCCACACTGGGGGACGGGCTGGAAAAGCAAACTCCAGAGCAGATTTCCTACAGATGTAATCCAGTGCTTAAAGACTCCTGGTGAAGCGCTCTCTCTGCTGGCAACACTGCAGCACGACAATTAACACAACAGACAAAAGAGGGCAAGGGACTTCAAGCAGATCTGTCAGCCATTGCATAAACACAGCACCAAACTCATGGGCTCAAGCTGTTTCATTTCATTAGCGAGACAGGTTGGAAAATCAGACCATTCTTCTTGCAGAAGACGATCAGGGAGAGGAGAAGAGGCTGAGAAAGGAGATCTTAAAATCTTTGTCCTTAAGTTCTTTGTCCCTAACCTCTCCCTGTCTTGAACAGATACCATCATCATCTGTGCAGGGAGAATCAGGAGGCTTATGATGCCTGAGATTCCTCCCTTGCACCAGAGAAAGTCACCTTGTAGAGCACAGAACAAGAGATTCAGCCTTCACACTACTTTAGGGTCACCCTGCGCACAGGCCGTGGGCGAGCGGAGCAGGAGGCTCTGACGCAGGCTGGTGGAGGTCATGTCTGGGACCCCCTTCCCTCTGGGCATCGGCTTCCTCGCACTGGAACTCATCTGAGGTCCGCTTCCTTCTTGTTTCTCTTAAAGTTGTTGGGTTTTTATCTCAGAAAAGCAAGGGAGAACTGCAAGCACATCACAGTACCACTACACATACATTTTAGGTGTACACTGCGCTCTACCAACGTTCTTCCCACCAGTTCCTCTCCTAACAAACCTCTCCATAGCTTAGGCAAGGCACCTCCACAGCCTGTCCAAGACCTGTCCTGACCCACACACCTCTACTCACCAGCAATGCTTTCAGGACTCTCTGCTACTCCACACCTGCATTTTGGATAGAACTTCTTTCACACCTCACCCGAGACATCTGTCCCACAGTCCTCCTCTGCGGTTATCCAAGCTACAGCTACCAAGCACAAGACAATCTGTCTAAAAAAGACATTAAAAAGTTTCCAGCAAACACCAGCAAGGTCAGGCTGGTTACAAGAGGCATCATGACTAAGGAAAACCAGCACTGTAGACTTCACTGCTGTCTGAGAAATTTCCTAGAATGAAATCTAAGGCATCAACTGGGGAAAGGCCAAGGCATTGTTTTAATGGATTATGAAGCCATCCAAGCCATTCTGGTTTCAACTTTACTTGTATACATCTGGAAATGCCAACAGCCTGGCATTTTGTCCAAAAAGCATCCTATCTGCATTCCCGACTTTTACACTCTTCTGAAGGTAGCACAGAGATGTGAGATCTTATCTCCAACCCAAGCACCCACAGAGGGATCTTCTACTTATTACCTTTCAGAGCGAGCCCATGAATTCTCACAATTCATTTGGGACAGGTCTGTTCTAACAGGTTTAAGCTGGGTCCATTTGAAATCACTGATCTTTAATATTTACATCACACGGAAAAGCATGCAAGAGCAGTAAGCTGAGATCACTGGCCACAAAACCGTTATTCATCATGAAAAGCAGGGAAGAAGTTACGGAGACCAACTCTTACTTCTGAAAGGCATAAAGTAAGAAGAGAGGAAAGAGAAGGGATCAGCCTACCAAAGCCAGCAGCTCACTTCAAGGGAGAGGGAAAGCAAACCTCAAAACAAAGGCTAAAATTAGCTGGAAGTAATTGAAGGAGTGTGACGAACGGGCCAGTTCTCACACCATGTGAGCAAATATTAACGAAATCCCAGTGATGTAAGTGAAACCAGCTTCTCAGCTACAGGCATGGGGCTGAGCTCTTGCTGACATTCTCGCAGCCGCACCAGGAGAATGCCTTACTGGGGTCACCGCTCAGTACCCCGGGGAGGGTTTCTGAGTGATGAGACAATTCTACAGTGGGGGACAGGAGAGAAAAAAGAAGGCTTACTTTGGAGAGGCGCTTGTGTGACTTAATCGGAGAGAAAGCATGCAGGAATGAAAAGAGAGAAATTAAGGAAAGAAGAAAAATTACCTCGCAAATCAAGAGAAGGAAAACCCACAAACCCAACAGAAAGCATTGTATCCCCCCACTTCCTTGTGAAAAGCACAATGTGTTGAAGCCAAGCTTTCGCAGTCACCGTGTTGGTAAAAATCGTGCTCCCAGAGCCTTAAATCACAGCACTTTACGAGCCAGGGCAATTAAACTCATTTCTGTAATTCCCCCCTACCAAGGACGTCATTTCCCTGGGATGGACTGCCGGCACATCGTGCATGAGGGTGTCGCTCGGTCCTGCCGTCCTGGGACAGTGTTTCCAGGTTACTGCTGCACTGGAAGCAAGTCTGACCTCAAGGGCAACCTCAGAACTGACTAGTCTCAAAGGATTCATCCTGAAAAAACTCTTTGCCTCCTCGTTTAACTCACATACTCCCCCCTTAGCTGTGAGAGATCAGTTAAGCCCAGTGAATGTGGCCAGTGAATCCTGTTTCCTCTGCTGATAGTGACCACAAAGAGGAGTGGATGGAGACTTCTTGTGTGCATAACACAATACAGCAATAAATCAGGCAAAAATCTAACAACTCCTTTCACACAGGCCATCAGAGTTATGCCTGTGACATCGTGAAGTTATTCAGGCTGAAATATTTCATTTCAAAAAAACTGGAAAAACACAACTTCTCCTGACAGCTAGCTATCTCACAATATGCCACTGACAGCAGGGTTGTAACCAAAGGTTATATTTAGCTCCCAAGGACCTTCAGAAGGTTATATCTGGCTCCCAAGGCCCACAGAAAATCAAGAGACCCCAAACCTGAAACCCTCTTCCTCGGTACAGCAAAGACTGTTTCTAATATGGTCAAAAGACACAATACCTTTCTAGGGAAAATATCATCTACCCTGGCCAAGACAGTCGTAATACCACACCAACAGGAGACTGTGCAGAGAACTGGCAAACTGATTGCATGTAACTTGAACCTCATCTCAACACAGGGCTTAGACAGGACCAGAGAAATGCATCGGCCCTTCACAGGCTGTCTGCACAGAGGAACCTTTATTTGTTCCGAGACCCTTCACGATCCAGATGATAAACAGCTGATCTTCAAGGTCTTTCTCAAAACCACAGAGCCTCCCAAGGAAAGAGGGCCTTGACTGCACAAAGGTTAGCTGACGTAAGTCTCTACGGAACTGCAGGACAAGCCATCAGCAGCTCCTGGACTCAGGTCGCTGAAAGGATGACCCACACAAAAGGCTCCCAGCTAGGAGAATTTTCAGAAGTATGATGGGAGAAGGAGGAGGAAAGTTAGCCAGAGAAAAAATGGCACAAGACAAAGCCAGTGTACTGCATCAGAGAGTTTAGAACTGGGGACACATGCACATCTTGACCAAAGCCATTTGATTGCTCCTCACCTTGGAATTCTTGGCCCCACTGCGGCCTGACTGAGAGGAACAGCTACGCTGTACACCCTGCTCCGGCGTGGAAGGGGATTTGTCTGACGAGTGGTCCGAGCCTTTTTCCACCATGGCGTCTCCTTGAGAGTCCTGCGGTGTCGGGGACCGGGAGCGTTTGCGCAGGATCGGGGAGCAGGCAGGTGTGCTGCGGTTTGAGTTACTGGCAGTACTGCAGAAAGAAGGAAAGAACAGGGTTAATAATCTTCAGCTCAAACAGAAAGCAACTGCCCCCATGCCTTGAGGTGGAGCGTCACCCGCAGATTTCTCCACTGGCACAGCAGACAAATCTGGCTTCCTGAAGCAATGCGCAGGACGCGCAAAAACGGAATCCTATCTTTTAGGAAACATTAAAGATCATCAAAACCGATGGGGCACTGGGAGGGGAGCCACGATGACAGACAACGCAGCTGTGATTTCCTGTATCAAGTCATCCTTTCCCATACCAGTTAGAGTTGGGCATGAAAATGGTTTGCTGTAACATAAAAGCTTTCATTACGGGGAAAAGCAAAACCTTTCAGAGTTTACAGGAATAATGAAACATTTAGGGGCATGGAGCTTCTCCTTCCATACCTTCAGCAAACGTCCTAACCCCTAAATCAGAAACCCACTTACATACACATTTATACAGGGCAGGAGAACTCAGATTTCCTCACTGTTCTTTCTCTTTTGATGCCTCTTCTTCCTGCCAGACTCCAAAATATCACATGCTACATCCATTTTTCCCTGTGTAACTCATTTCCTTCAGCAGTCAAATCTATTTATGTATATAATACAGTCCTCCAGCAATTATCAGCTTTAGTTTGGTTTGGTTTAGCACCGGATAAACTGGTCTCAGAAATTATCCTCTATTTGCTCACTGCCTGTGTGAACATACAAGTGATGAAACTTTCCCTAAGCAATTTGCAGAAAGTATACAACAAAGCTGCTCAGGCAAACATTAACAATCAAATGTCACACTTGGTACACGCAATGAACTTGCAATTGGCAAGAATGCTAGCGTGGCACTTCGCAGAAAACTCTTAGAAGATATTTTCAAGAATATAAAGTATGGAAATTCGTATAGACGATGAACAGGCTAGAGAAAATGGGTTTGCAAAATGTTCTGTAAGCAGGAAGAAAGATGGATTAAATTACAGATTGCGCTCCGTGACGTATTTCTACTTAACAGACTAAGAATCATATAGATAAAGAATAATGAAAAGCTGATTGTTCAAATGCCACCTAAACCCCAAGTTAGCTCCAGTGCAAAGACCGGCAGAGAAATTCCCCCAGCTCAGCTTGTTTCTTCATCTTCGACGCCTAACAATGGCACATGGCAACAGCTCGCTGCATCCTCCCTTTCCCTGGTCAAGGCACAGGTACACTGAATACTAACTACATCTGCGGCACAACTGTAGCAATAGTGAAGCTTTAATCCCTCCAAATCATATTTGAAACAAAACAAAAAGCTGAGGAAAAGATGATCTGGACCATTCTCCCAGCAGCATTGCCTGCAACAGTTTAAGTATATCATGAAATAAAATTATCAGGGTTTTTTAGCTTTTTGAAATGAACACAAGTATCAGGTTTCCTGACAGACTTTCAGTTCAAATAGGTATTTCACCTTTTCTGCCTTCCTGCTGCTACTTCTCCTGGCGAAACTTAAGATGCGCTCACTTTTTTAACCGCCCAGTATAACTGCATCTGGTGTACCAACTGCAACCAGCAGCTACGTGCCACGTGCAAATGGTACTAAGGCGTGAAGCTCATCAGCAATGCCTTCAGAGATGGAAATGGTTTTGAATTGCTATCCCTGCGGCTAAGAACTCTCAGTTCTGAGGCTGTATTGCTCCTGTGTTACTGCTTATATGGCATTACATCAAATCTCCTAAATCTTGCCCACAGCATGCTTGATTTAACGTAAACAGGTTTATTTGCGAGGTCCCCAGAATACAAGGCAAGAATTTGAAGAGAATGTTCCCCAGTCACACATCACTGCACTGAATTTGTTTGAACAGATGTACTCATTTTTCTTCTACAGCTCTATGAAACTTGACTTTATCATGCACAACCTTTTTCCGTTCAGTTCATCCTCACAAGTTTCACTTTGAGTTCCAGTTTCAAGCAACTCTATAACGACCAAGCCGCATTCAGCGTGCGGCTCTGGAGGCCAATTCAAGCTGATCACCCAAGGTCTTACAAAGCTCCTCAGGTGGGTTTTTCAGCCAGGCGAAGTAACCCACGCTGCCGCAGCTGCACAGGAGCAGCATCAGCACGAATTAGCTTAAAGCTGGGACGTACACGTTTGTCCAGGCACAGTTCACACTCCCACAGCCGCACGTTTTGGTGCCAGCTCTGCCAAACACGATTTCAGGCAGACTCAGGCCTCCGAGTTCATTTTCCACTCGGCGGGTGTGCACACGATGTCTGTTAATTCGGCCTTTCATCTCTACGGCAGCGAGGACGGGCACAAAACCCGTGCAGCTCTGTCCCGCTCGCCTCCCCCTGCCCTGAGCCCCTCAAAACCCTCGCTGCTCCCGCTCCGTCCCTGAAGTTTGAACCCGACCCAAGGCACGGCCATGACGAACGCTTTCTGCAGTTGCCATAGCGACCAAGGGCCTGCAATTGAACCAGGAATCGACGCCTGAAATGCCAAAACGCCTTGACCCACTTTGAAAAAAAAAAAATAATAGTAATAAATAATGCTTTACAGCCCTAACGGAGCAGAGAGCATTCAGGGCCTCACACACCCCTGCAGCGTAGCCTTTGGGAGACGGAACAGATTCCGTCAGGGACAGAACATAAACAAGCCCACCTACGCAGCGGCCCCTCGCTCCTAGGTGAAAGCCCCGCACGCAGCGTATGAGAGCTCAGAAGGCAGAGTACGTCTTTCTTGGTTTATGTTTGTCCTGTGCCCAAGAGAAACACCTCATCTTACGATTGCAGCTGCAGTAGGAAGAACACGAGCAAGGGCGACGCGGCTAGGGAGAGGCCAAACTCTGTTCGGTCAGATGGAGGACAAGCCTTGGTATCTGGAGAAGAACCGAGCTTTTCTTCAGGTGGTGGGAAAAGAACAAACACTGACCAACGCATGGACAAGCTACCTGGTCACACCCTACTCCAGACACTCCACAAAGCAAGGACGCAAGGTAAGATACAAAACCACCAAACTTGCCCCTCCAACAGAATATTTCCTGTAAAGATTGGGACCAGCCAGTGAATAGAGACTTCAGCAAGAAGTAGTTTTAGGGAAAGGCTACGGTCTGCACTCCACAAGCTAAGGTTGGGATTCTCACAGCTATAAAAGAACTCTGAGGACTCTTAGCAATGCTCCAATGGAGAACTCAACAAGAAACCTGACTTGTTTGAGTCTGTTAAAATAAATTCTGCATGAATGGCATGCAAGCAGTCCTGAATCGACATGAAAGTCTGCCCATCGTACCAGATATTCTGAAATAATCTGCCTGCCACTACAACACAGCCCAGGCTTAGGATAAGCAGCCTGCAGCAGTTCTCTCCCAAATCACAGATGCCCCGATAGCCAGCAGCCATCCTCTCCTCAGACACAACAGCTTGCAGCCAGCGCAGTCGCAGCACCTGCGGCTACAACGCCGTACAACAGAGGCCTGTCCTCCTCTCAGGTAGTGCTGCACACGGGTTAAGATGCAGAGCAAACCCATCTGCATCTGCCAGCTGCAGGATGTGACTTAGAATTTAGCCAGAAGTCATCGCTGTGTTCCCGAGAGTACCAAAGGATTTGTAACAACGAGGGCAGCCCATCTGAGCAAGCGGCAGCTTCGGGCATGCCATGCTCTCTGACTTTGCGTAGGGAAGATCACCAGCTTCTCAGACATCTTTTCCTGCAGCATACCTCTAAACCCCTTGGACTTCCCCAAGGAAGCGCCGATCTGGAAAGCTGATCAGCAGCCTCCGAATCCACCACAGTTCCCAGAAGAACTTGCTTTACAAGAGTCAGTCTGCTGGTGTAGCTCACATCTGGCTGCAGCCCCTAGCACCTACCTAACGGTAAAGCTCTTCAAAGCCCAAAACTGGGGCTACCAACAACATCGCAAAAGTTGGGCTTCATTCTGGAAAGCGCTGAGCACTATGTCCCCAAACCAGCAAAGAACTTAAGCACATATTTAACTCTCTGTGTAGACACACTGAAGTCTATGAGCTGTGCAAACAAAGTCAAGCCTGTGCTTACGCGTTTTCCCAAACAAGAACGAAGGAGATCCTCAAGGATAAAACAGAACTCCACTGATGAAGTCTTGAAAAGAGCAGAAAATGGCCAAGAAGGCACCTCAAGCCTAGCTGTAGTACAAAACCAGTTAATTCTCCTCAGAAGCAGCTAGTAAAGGTGTTAATTAGACGCCTACAAAGATACTTTTCTGGGATACAGTCTGACATCAGTGAAAAAGAAGAGATTCAGAAATTCATTATGCAGTCTACCAAACAGCAAGCAGATGGTAACAACTTTCAACCCACACTTGCTTCAAATTAATAATCCAAGAATTAAAACCTCCATATATCCTCCAGCAGTTCCCTGGCCTTGCCACTGCTCTACAAGCAATAACAAAAAGTTGTATTACAAAAAAGAAAGCATTAAATTAAAAAGCAATGGCAGCTGTAGGGCTGTACAGGAACGGAGCAGTGTTTCATGGCAATTGCTTTACAAAGAGTTGTGAGAATAGTAAACTTTCTGTATGTTTTTTAAATAACTAGTTTTTAACAGCAATGTCCATCTTTGTCAAAGATTTACTCTGATTATTTTGACGTTTCACAGAACGGTGGCCTCCTCCTATGACATTCAATAGCATGTTTGCATACTCATGAGATAAAATTAAGGCAATTATTGTGCTTCGGGGGATTAGCAAATCACTGCAAGCCTTAGGAAGGCATCTGCCTTCTGCCCATACGCAGCACTGCAAGGCTGGTCCGATGCATTATTAACAACGTCATTGTCTTTCTCTGAATCATCTGATACTGGTTACCACTAGAGACAGACTATCAGCTCTGAGGGACAAATGGTCTGGTATCTCACAGAAACCACCCCTCCACCGCAGATCCCAAGGAAAAGTTGGAAAAAGCTTTCAAAACAGAACAAGGCAGATCTTGACAATACTATCCAATAATACAACAGTCAGAATTTAGAAAGGATCATTGATCTGCAGAGAAACATCATGTCTTAAAAATGATACACTAAACCCCTCCATCACTCACAAATTAATATCGTTCCATTTGTTCTGAAGCAAGACAAACCACATGGAACAAAGTACTGTGGATAACACAATGAAATCTGGGAAGCGATAAAGGGGAAATCATGCAAAATAAGAATTTCACATCCCTCTGGAGCTGACAGCACGTCTGTTTCAGCCACAGCCCCAGCATGGTCACCTGCAGGCCACCCCAGGCTACAGCTGTCCTTCCAAAAGAGGAACAGATCCGGGCTTTGTTTCCTCGCCCCCCCACCACAATGCCAAGGGCTCCCATAATTAACAGCAAGAACTGCAATATCTGATGCTGTCTTCAAAATCTCAGAGCCTGGAACCTGGGACAGAACAGAGCTCGCCACTCTTGTTTAAAAAAGAAATGCAATAATGAAGGACACTGTTAAGTCATCTCTCACGTGAGGAAAAGTTTGAAAACGTCACAGCTCAAAGAATAAAAATAAAATGAAAATAAATCTGAGCGCGTTTACTTTAAACCTCATTATTTCCAAGCTAACATCACAACCTGTCAATGGTTTGGAGACACCACGTTGCTGTCATACATCAATCCACGTGCATCTTTCCAAGGGAGAGTGAGAAAAATGCAATACAGCACTAAACTGCTAGCGCTGAAGATCCAGGCGCAGTTTTGAATGAAGCCATAGATGTGATACCACTCCCAGATTACCTAAAGAAGAGCACTAGCGTTCTTCCTTTCTGCCCATCTCCTGCTATAACTTCAGCACGACCATCAGCATCTCAGGACTTTATCTCCAGCACAGGCAGTGTCGCCTGAGCGCGCTCCAATCTTGTGCCAGGGGTTTAAAAGCCACAGATTAAGCATCTAACGAAGCTTCGCACCACATCTTATCAGCGACAGAGCGGGGGCGGACAGGATATTGTGTATTTCACGAGCAGAAGACAAAGCTAGAGCTTTACATCTTCCCACTCCTGCTGCTCATCTGCATCAGCTTTCCTAGGTTACTGGAAGATGCTGTGATCGTCGAAGCTGGGCTCAAATACATTTCTTTCGCTCATCCCTTGATGTTCTATCCCTTTACCGTTCTGAAAACAACAACGCTACAATTTCATACCCCCTCACCCTGATAGCGTGCAGCCTGTCTCCTTTGCTCTAACCATACAGCAGCACTGTCCAGCTGAAAGCTAAAAACAGAGCCAAGGGCTCAGCCGATACCGGGAAGAGTCAGACACCTCCAGTCACACACAGTCCTTTGTCCTGAGGTCCTGGTTCAGGCCTGTCCTCCCACACGACATATTCTCTCTTGCTTTCCCCAGCTTTCTGGTTTTCAGTGGCATGGGCAGCTGGGCGCTTCCCCGGGCAGCACTTTGGGCACCCAAAGTTATGGCGCTAACGTAAAACGTATCTCTGAGATTCAGCTTGAAGTTTCCTTCTGTCCTGAGCCAAAATCACAAGCTCCATCCTAAACCCACCCGCTTCAAATGAGTTCTCCTGCAGGTGCACGTGACTTAATGAAGCAAGGAAACAGGAATATATCCTCTTTACTGAACCAATGATTTCCATGATGGAAACATTAGTCACCAGCAATCCAAGAAAAAGCAATTCTTTAGTGAAGGGGGATTTATCAGATTCTCACTGCCCACAAATACGTACAGTGCAATGAGCCTGCATTTCCTACTGCTCTCCCCCTGCCAAAAAACCCAACAGAACCCCATCTGCATAGACACTGAAAAAGCAGCACAAAACAAACTCTGTCCCTCCCCATCACTGCAAATACACAAACACAGAGAGCAATGCAAAGCAGAACCAAGACATCAGTCGGCGTGCTCCGAGCCCTTTTGAGAGCAAGGGAGCACATGGGCAAACAAATACACCATATTCCTGCGGCGGCTCCGGCTGCCCGCCCGTGACGCATCGCCGGTTCATCCCACTTCAACCCCCTCCATACACCCAGATGTTATGAGAGCAATAACTGCCCCTTCGGGGATGGGGGATGGGGGAGGCAGTAGGCATAAAGGGAAAAGGAGGAGGGGTGAGGGGAGTGAAAGCTGGGGAAAAAAAAAAAAAAACAACAAAAAAACAAACCAACAATCAGATTCGCTCATCGGTTGTTTCAAACAATCAAAAAGGCTGCTTTAGCAATTCCACTGCAGGAGAGGTAGGGCGCGTGCACGGGGGAGAACAAGGGAAAAAGGGATCAGCCTGTGGAAGGGGAAAAGAAAGGAAGCATCTCCGCAACATGATGTCACGCTGTCTGCTTTCAAGTCCCCCAAACAGAAAGGAGCAGCAGCAGCAGCAACCAACATGGACTCCAGATTTAATCTGCCTTGAGAGCGTACGTCTCAGACGGCAGATCTGCTCGGCAAACCCGCGCCGAGCACAGCGCAGCGCCTGCAGCCCCGTAGCTCCGTCCTTCGTGCACATACATGCACATACGCAGGCGTGTGCACGCGCATTCGGAGAGGGCCGATGGCACGCGTAGGGACAGAGGGGAGAGGAAGAGAGGCACCGGCAGAAGGAACAGGAGAGTAACACTAACCTGGTAGCCATTAGGGACCGTAGTGCAGCGCGGAGCAGCTAGGAATTCATTCATTCATGCACTTGCGTGTGGCGGGGGGAGAGCGAGGGTGGGCAGCGGCGAGGCGGGAGGGTACTCACCTCCTGCACCATCTCAGAGCCCTTCCCGAAGGGAAGAGGGAGTTGGGGGTGCCTGGGGCTCCTCACGGGCACCCAGAGCCCCCTCTCTCAGCCGCCTCGCACGCTGCTGGGGCTCCGGCCATGGCTCAGCCTCTCTTCTCCCCCCCCCTCCACCCGCCCCGCTCTTTGTGATTATGATGGTTTGTGCGGCTGGACCGAGCTCCGTGCGCCTCTCGCCCTCGCCGCTGCCAGTTCTTTCACGCGCGCTGGCGTGCGCGCGCATGCACGCAGCCCGTGGGCTGCCGCTTTACATAACGCAACCCCCGTAATGCCTTCGCCGTTCACATCCGCCGGAGGAAAAGGGGGGAGGGGGACCTCCTGCCATTTTTCCCAGGGTCCCCTGGTTATACCTGTCACTTCCAGATGCTCTTCATAAAGTTCAGCAAAGCCTACAGGTTAAGGTCCTACAGGTTGAAAACAAATCGTACTCATCCTCCCTGAGCACGCGCTGGACCGCTCACACATGCGGGAGAAAGTTTCGAAACCTGTAAGCGTGTCAACACATGAACGGTCAGGAAAATTAAACCCTAATTAACTGGTAAAGTGGATTATCTAAACCGAATTAAACACTGTGAGGACACACTCATTCAGAATTAAGGTGACATCAACTCAATTTAGCTTACTTCATCCAGGAAGCTAATTTGGCTTCATTTTTCATGCCTATCCACGTGGAAACAGGTCTGGGATTTTTAAAGAAATGCTGTCAAGCAAAGTTTACAACTCTACAGCGGTATTAGCCCATGGTATTTCTTTGGGGGACATAGACACTGCTGCATCCCTACACACCCGCTCAGGGACATCTTCACGCCAGAGTAAGATGGGTTTTGGTCCCTCTGAAGGGCTCTCACTGTACACTACAAATTACACAGGCTGAAGGAGGAAAAAGAAGAGAGCAAACCAATCGACTAGCTTGCACTTTTCCTTCCAGTATATGAGGTCAGACCTTGTCTGTGCAAGGAACTAGTGCAGAACTGAGCTGGAACCGCTTGCTGTACTAACACCCTTGATGTGAAGCAGAAGCGCCCACGTGAGGAGGTATTCTGCGTTATTCTAGGGCTTTAAGTGTGAAATAACTTTCCAGCACAGACAAGCCTTAAAGAGCATCCAGAGAAGCTCCCGTACCAGTCTGGCTACAGTAGTTACAAAATTTACACCTTTTACCACTTCCATTCAGCAGCCTCTCATTCCCCATTCGCATCGCTCACCTCAGATGTGTATTTTCAGTTCCCTGCCGTGTCAACTGAGCCAGACAGGCAACTCCGAAGTCGGATTCAGAGTTCCTAAGTCAGGAATCTGAATATAGCCAAATTCAGATGCTGCCAATGACCCTCTCAGGAGCTTAGTGCTCCTCTCTGATAACAGGAGTTCTGCCTTAAGTGATGTAAATACTCATCACTCTGCCCTTTGCCTTCTTTCCTTGCCATTCCATTCACAGGGCTGACCATTTTCTCTTCTCTTTACAATCAGCCATGGCTTTCATTGCTAATGTCCCAAAGGAGCATCTTTCCAAGAGGCTGATTATCCGTCGCTTCGCTATAATCAAAATCAGTGGGAGCAGGAGGTGCTCTGCTCTTAAGAATCAATGCCCTGCACCAGCAGACTCACGTCACTGTGCAACTCAGATGCTGCACATGATTATAAATTGAAAACGTAATATTTTTCATATTACTCAGAGAATATACACAGATGCACACAGGTTCACTGTGTATAAGCGACTATTTTAATAAATGTGTTGCCCCATTACAAGATGCATCAGCTTGATGTTAATTTTGTGACATCCTTGTGAAGCGTCTTTCTTCACCTTCTCCGTTTGCAGTGCTGCCAATCACAAGCATCTAAAACGTCGACTTTCACCGCAAACATAAACTTAGTGCACAAAATCTAATTTCATAAAAGCAAACCTGTTTTTCATTCCTCTCATATTTGTTCAGGTTGTCTTCCCAAGGTTTTCTTTGCAGTCATGGGAGAAACTTACGTTAAAATGAGAAAGTTTCTCATACAATTACACGTTTACAAGTGTTGGAGATTCACAAAGAGTACCAAACAAAATGAATCCATAACACAATCACAAGAGCTGACAGCGGTATTTGTCACTTCACCCTGTAACGTCTGACTTTAGACTTTAAATCTGCAAGTCCCCACACGGATGGAGCGTTCTACCTATCTGGAACTGCACGAGCACCAACAGAAGTTGTAAAGCTAAGCAATACCTGGCAATGAAGAACTAGGGCCAAACCCCACACCACCTTGCCTGGCACACACAGACCTTCTGCCAATACAGAACTATTCCTTAATTTTGCAATGCCTTCTTCTCAAGACGTTAGTCTCCAATTCATTGGACATGTTTCAGTGCGTACGGGTAAACCTGGTGTGTTCTGCAAGGAGAAAGCCACGCACAGTAGTCTTGCAGTCCTCGCCATAAACATTGAACTATTTCTCCAATACAAACCTAAGCATGAACAAGAATACAGCAAAATCTCATTATCCAGTCAGAAAAATCAGCAGATTAGTGACAAAATCAGCAAATTAGCAGGAAAAACCAGCAAATTAGCAGACAGTGGCAGAGCCACTGTAACTTGCACCTTGACTTTTCATTTTCGTACGCGACCATGAAAAGTATCTAGTGTCAAGGCATGAACTATGTGGATAAACTGGACGGGGTTCAGATAAGAGCAAGAATGACGAACGGCAGTGGCACTGACTCCATCCAACGCAGACCAGAGGTCAAGGAACGACAAGCTTTCCCCGATCCCCTTGAACACCAGTTTGATAATACTGGGTGACAGATGGACGTGCAACAGTACCAAGTGCTGCAAGCCGAAGCTAGACGAATTCTGACGAGAGATGCATTTTTGGAAGTAAACAAAACTAACCACTGTAACTAATTAAAGGCTAGATTATCCATCCGTGGCAAACAATATTATGCAAGCTTTTGTGTTTTCCTAAATACTGTTCTGTACCTCAAATCGGGATCAGTTCAGGCAAGTCTTATACCTTGCATTCAATAGGGCTTAGAAGAGATATCTGAATGCTCCCATTTTATTTTACAGTTTCGGTGGTTTTTTCTTATGGCTTTCAAAGATGTATGAAAAGAGCTGGAAATGTGACGCTCAGTCTCTGCAAATTCTGGTACCTTTTGTCTGAATAACTATTAGGGTTTGAACAAGACACTGTTTTTCAATAGTCACATGAGAGCTACACTGACCCAAAGGCTGGAGAAATTCAGTATAATGGAACTACAGAGAACACACAAGGGCTCAAAGCAGGTCATGAAGCTGTAGGACAGATTCAACACATGAATTTAAGACCTATCCACTCTCCAGAGCATCAGGAGAGAAGACGAATCAAACCAAAGTTCTGCTTCCAAAAGCACTGTAGGTGCAGTAGTAAAAATGCAAGATTTACTTAGAGAAAAGCTTCTCAGGCTTATCTGGGATGGTGTGCAAAAGGCCAAGTTACGGGTAATTTGAAAAATCACGCGACACCTCAAATGCTTTACAAACCTTACCAGATTTGCAAAATTCAGCCCGGAACTGCAGGAAGGACAAATACTCTTGTTACAGTTCTGGGTCTTCGCAGCACCATTCGTGTCACTATGAAGACAGCTTGTTTCATAGAGATAATACGTTGATAATACTGCACTGAAAAAGGATTTTTAGGGGCCTTTAAGGAAGCTCTTCTAAATGTTCCTGCTTTGTTCAAGAGCTGCAGAACACATTTGTTGTCCACTGGGTTTACTTGCACATGTCTCTCAGCCCTTGCCCTGGTACTGGCGTTAAAGAATCAAGACAAGCCCTGGGGCAACATTTCATGTGTGAAGGACACCTAAGGAGGGCTTGACTGCTGAGCTACTCATGGCACGACACGGCCACATGCCACAGCCCACACGCCACAGGACTCCCAAGCTCTACAGAAAGGCAGGAAGTCCTACATCAGGAGCATCCCTCCAGGGCACGAGCCGTACCTTCACTGGCTGCTGGACCGAGCGGCCGGGCTGGTTTCTGCTCCGCTGCCTCAGACCCAGCCGTAACACAAGCACAGTCATACATATTGCATCTCACAGCTGAGAGGAAACGAAGCACTGTCCACGTAATTAAAGCCCAGGGCTGATGACAGACACGGGCGAGACAGTCCAGTGCCTGAACACCTCTACTTTTCAGCCGCGTTCAGAACGGAACCAGGGGACACTCACCCTTTGACAGTACTTCTGGCCTAGTCTTCAAAGACACATATCAAAAATGCCAAGAAAGTGTCTCCTCAAGGAAAACTCAGGGTAGTGCTACCACCTCAAGAACTGCAAGTAGGATTAGCAGCAGCGGGTAGCTGACATATCTGGATGGTCATTAATATTTTGCACATGTTTAATTTTTTTTTGCTCATACCACTGTTGGAGCGCAGAAGCTGCTTTTCTCCTAGACTTTAACTATGAATGTACAGACTCCGCTTTTGGATGCACAGCATTGTACAGGCTGGGTTCTCCAACTGGGACATGCGGTCCTGTTTGCTAGCTCCTGCTCAGACCATCCTTCCAGCCTCAAAATGGGTGCTATTTCTCAAATCCCACAGTATTCTCACCCTATTAAGCAATAAGGAGCACTGCCAAAACTCTTCCTTTTCCCTCACGGAAAATAGGCTCCTAGACGGGTACCAGATCATGCAACTACTCTGAGCTGAAATGGCATTTTCATGGAGCAAGATACAGTGGCTGCTAAAAGCCCATGGATTCCTACGGCAGTGGGGGATGGAGGAGGCAGGCAATCATGTGCTCAAAGGCATGGGGAGGAAGAGGGGGAGGAGGAGAACAAGGAGAGAGAGAACAAAGTGTCAACATCTTAACTGGGACACACAAAGAGCCAGTCCTTAGTAAGAACTTAATCCAGGATTAACAAGAGGTCAGCTACCTCTGCAAGGAGACTGCACTAAAAGGAGCTAATTAGCTCTCCTTAATTGCACAAAAGAAACCAGACAGAATTAAAAGATAGCCACATGCAGCAGATCTCACCTCACCTCTGAAACAGAGCCCTACCTGGGGTCCTCCACATCATCCTCAACCAACCAGCACACGGAAAGCCAAAGGCAGGAAAGGGGAAATGGTGTTAGGGAAGAGGCTGCAGGGAGTCAGGCTCAGCATCAGCAAGTGAAGTGTCTGAGTGACAGCTGGAGCCTACACCATGCGGGACAAATATTTTCAGCATGGCCGGTATCTTTCTAGACAGTTTCTTCAGCAACCATTGCCATCACATATGGAAATGCCCAAGATCCCTAAAGTAATGACAGCTACCACTTACAAAAACAGTATTATCCAGGAGGATATCTGGTGCAGTTTTAGCCCTCTTCAATTCAGTGTGATCTCAGAAAATGAGAAGGAAGGACAGCACAAGGGGAACCAGTAAGTTTTGCTCTGTAGGTCAGTCCTGGCCTGTAGATTGAAACCAACAGAATCACATCCCAACACGGCCAGGCATCGCATCTTCATCAGGATAAAGGGAGAGCACAAAGCAAAAGCATCCATAGATAGGTCTGGAAAACACCAGTTCGGGATGACGCAGTGGAAAACGCTGGCTGAGCTGACGTCCCACAAATTGTCTGTCTCGAATTCCTGATCATATATTACAAAGATATCTATCCTTTAGTCCCTTGCCAACTTCCACTCGATACTGAATCCATCTCTTTTTTTCCTCTGAAACCACCGCATGTTCTGTTCTGGTGCTCTGATGATAAGCCCAGAAGCTTCATATTCTACCCCAGAAGCACTTGTGCTGCACGGGCAGATGATGTACACAGCAGTCAGTGTACTCAAAAATGAAGATTAACGAGCACATCAACAACACTAACAGATCTCTCTGAGATTGAGCACTAATAAAACTAACTCCTGTGTTTATTTGTTTTATAGTACCGTGCCGAGGGCTGGGCACTTGCAGACAGACAAGGCCCTCGCCCTGAGGAGCTGGCAGCACAGGACTTCAACCCTGCAGTGAAAGGCCTGGAGAGGAGAGGCTGCGCTGATTCCAAACCCTACCGCAACGGCAGGAGCCACCTTCCATCACCAGGGCCTGAGCGCATCCCAGCTGCAAGATCAGTGCCCAGTTTAAGAGAGGACGAAAAGAAAAGCAAAACAACAGGTTGACTAGGGGAAGACTATCATAAACACAAAGAAAAATAACAACAGAAACAGGAGATCACCTATTACCTGCAGGTCCCTGTAGAATCATTACAGTACTGCCTCCATTACCCATGTATCCTTTTTTTCTTATTCCTTCAGGACACTTAAATATCATGCCATTGTACTTTCAGTTACACTGCGAAGGTAACCAGGGGACAAGGAGCAGCAAAATCTCACCTCAAGCCCAACACAAACAAATTATGTTATTTGGATGTGAATATGAGAAAGCCGCTCCCCTCCCTGCTCCCAGGAACAGAGCAGCAATCCTCAGATATGCTGTTCCTATACAAGCTGAGCACAAAGAGAGAATTCCCTGGCATCTGGATAAAGCTTCAATAGCTGCCATTTGAGAGAGCAAAATGCACATGGGCTGCTCTGTGCCAGGGGCTGGGCTACACCCGCTCTCCTGGTACAGACATGCCCCACTCCTTCAGTCCCCTCCACTCCCCATCCCACGCCGTCCAGCTCAGGTGAGCAGATTTACAAAGAGAAGGAAGAGGAAAAGGGCACTAAAAGGGTCCAATCTCTTTCTTTAGCACCGCCTGGTGCAGCGTGCACTTTTGTGTCATAGAATACAGTTACAGTTATGCCAGCTTCTCCCTTCCTCCACACTGTTCCAATCTGTTTATCCCAACCAAAACCAGCCTCCTCAAGACTTCCCCCAAAGCACTACCCCAATCTCTACCTTCAGACTACTCCCGAGCCACCTCTCATTTCCAATCCCAATATCCATTCACATATATTGGATTCATCCCCACTCTCACTGACTTTCTTAACCTTGGTTGGCCCTTTCTTCCAGGATGGTCTCTGATTCCTGTAATCTTCTGCCGAGCTCCCCCAGAAACTCCCTAACAACACTGAACAGCTACCCAGTCCGGCCCCTACTCCCATGAAGACAGAACATTGCTCCACAAGAGTCTTGCTCACCTTCCCCCCCCACACCTTCATCCCTTCCACCCCAACTTGGGTATCTCAGCCAAACCCTCTGTATCTCCATCCCAGCCCTGCGTCAGGGCATCCTTTTTCCTGAGGAGCCGCCTGACCTCACAACACACACACAAACACAAAGGAACCTGCATCGACGGGAAGGAGTCCTCCGGCCTGCCTGGAAGATGAAAAATGAAGAGCTAAATGATTGCACCTGTTACCACATCGCGTTTCCCAGGGCGCAGCTGCCTGTCTTCCCTGCTCCTCTGCTCTCCGATTCTGAAACCATTGAAACTGCAGACAGAAGCAATTCTGCTGGGGGAGAGATCATCAAATCATTCAAGAGACTTACTGCTCCGATGCATCTTATGCTCTCAAAAGTCGTTGACAAAAAGATTCCTCGCTCTGATAACAGCTTGGCATGGCTGAAACAAAGCCTTCTTTGCAACTTGCTGCCCAGCTCTGGCATCTGAGCTGGCTGCTGCCCACTAGAAAGAAAAGCACCCACTGTCTCTTTAAGAATGCCCTGTAGCCCACATCTCTAGAGCTCAGTTAACCCTGGCTGCTCCTCGCACCACGCACTGATGATGGCTATGACATTTCAAGGCTTCCTTTCTTCTCCTGCTCTTCCCTGCCTGTTCTTCTACCTCGGTACGGCTTCTCCACGTCCCTGGCATCCACATGTTTGCCTGGGCACTTTAGCGGAGCTTTATTAAATATTCCTTCTGCGACAACAAAGCAGCAGAGCAGTCAGCACGGACCCAAGCATCCCACTCACCTCTAAATTCACCCTTCTTACTCCCACTTCTCTGACTCCCTAGTCATTCCTACAGACGTCCTGACTCTTCATCTTGCTGAGCTAGAGGGACTGCGCACCCTTCTCCAAACCTCATCCGGCACAACACAAACCATCCACCTCCCTGAAACAGCAGCAGGCAGCACAGCCAGCAAGAGGAGGAATATTTGTCTTCAACACATGGGTATTTCCAAAGACGAGCTCTTTGAAAGGCCATCTTCCTGTAGAGATTATAAAGTGCAGAAGGTAACAATGTGACTCACATGGAAAGTGTATACAAACACACATACAAAAACCTGTCTCACAGGGAAAACAAACAGAAACTGTGCCTGATCCTCTTCCGGGCAAAGCACAAAGAACGCTGCCCTAGTCCTGGATTTTGTACCTCCTCCAAACAGATATAACTGAGGAAACAAAGTCATGCCCAGCAATTCAAATCACTGAAAAGGAAGAAAGCAGCGCATCCGACGGTACGCAGGGGAAGAACACAAAGCAAGTCAGATGTTCTTGCAACACGATACAGGAGCAGGAAAGACTGATGTGATTCAGAGGTGCACAGTCTGATCAATCGCATCTCATGGAAGCTGGTGAAACATTTGTTCCGTATGATCAGTTAATCTCTACCAGGAACTCTATTAAAAGGATGCCTTACAACCAGAAAGATATTCTTACAGAGCAGTAAGTTCAACGGAAAGCAACCAAAACATCACAATATTCACGAGGCTCATTTACGAAAAGAAACTTGAAGGGTAAACAAAGTGAGGCGGTCAACAAATATTTGAAGAATGTAAATACCAAAAAGAAAGAGAAGCCATATTAAGAGGTTTTATAACAACGAGTAATGCAATTATAGTAAATTGAGGGAAAAAACTAGGCTGAAGTCAAATTCTTGCAGTCAAGAACAGCAGAGAAGTGGTATAAACCCGCTCACTTGTGCTGTTTACAAACAGCATTAAGTAACCATCAATAAAGGCAAAACAGGGAACTGTCCCACACTGGCAGGAGCACGGATCAATGCCTTAATTCCATCAGGTTTTTTTTCTGTCTCTAGTTCTGCTTTCCATAGTTCTAATAGGCAGCAGCCCAGGCCAACGACTTCTTGGTTACCGCTGTTTGCTAGCGATGCCGGACTCTTTAAAGGTACGCGTTTGGTCGCTATTACAGCTGTTTGAGGGTTACGATTTAGAAAATTGTTTTGACTTGCTCTATTTTTGTTCCCAAAACCTCCAAGTGAAACATATCCATATGACTTTTGAGTTTCAGGAAGGAAGTCTTACAAAGCAACATCTAAATCATCTGAAGTTTGTAATCTGGGCTGTAATCCTTAAAAGAACAAATATCCTTATGACAATTACGGTATTTCCAAACACGAGCAAGACATAGGTTGCTTTGGGGCAATTGTATGGATTCAGCGTGTGACTTTGGACAGGTCACCTATGAGAAGGGCAGGGGATATGGCTGGTCAGTTTGCATTTCTGACGCTAGCTCTTACACCAACACAGTTCGGTCCCTTTAAAGAACTGGTTTAAGCTGTAACAACTTTTTGCTCATCTAAACCAAGTTTCTAGTAGGGAAGATTTCTAGTACACCTCTATTAACAAACATGCTAAAAGTAAAAAACAGAAACTCAGAAAAATCAGTGGGGAATCCATTCTTCCAGTTTGAAAGGTTGGAAAAACAATAGAACAAGCATTTGAAGCAACGATGTAGTTTTACTGCCTTGAAGCGGAGACTGAATATTGCTCAGATTCTCTAAGCTCCAAGCCCTTGATACAAACCTTCTTTCACAGCCTACAGCTAAGGAACAGTTCACCTCCCAAACCTCATTCCTAAAATGTACATCAGACCAAAGGCCACCACATGAGTACACCATTTCTTCATAGTTGACAGCTCTGAAAAAAAAATAAATTCCAGTTTTGAGGGCTGCACAGCAACAACCCAATCTCCTCATGAGCAGAGGGCACTTCTTTCAGACCTCTATTGCTGCTTTATTTCTATTCCTGGAGGGTCAGAAATACACCAAAATTACAGCTCTAGTTTTCCAACAGCTTTCTAAAATGCCTCTGTCTTCAGCGCAAACCTTTTAATTCACAGCACTTCACGTGTCATCACTGCACAAGTAAGGGATGAGACCTTGCAAACCATTTCTCTGGAATTCTCAGACCTTGCCATCTCCTAATATCTGATCTAAACCTACCTCCCTCAGCACGTGGCTCTGCAAGAGCATACAGAAGGAAAAGAATAGCTCCTGATTTAGGTGCAGCATTTGTTTTGGTCTCTCTATTTCCACAGCTTAGATATTTTGTACTTGGATACTATTATTGCTATTATATCTCAATTTATATAATTTACTTTCACCAGACTGAAAATACTGAAATTACCAGCTACGAGTCGTAATAAGTATCAATTATAACAATAATAGCAGTCTGCCATTAAGATGCACTTTCTACCTGGGACTGAAATCAGAGGCACGGAAGGGAAGGTTCAAGCATAAACACAGCAGCTGCTTAATCAAGCACAGGAATACTAGTTTAGGCTCTAGTTTAGAATCGAGAGCGAGGAAGAGTCCTGTTCCCAAGGCGAATTTCAGAAAGGCAAAAGAGATCTTGACCAGGACACGGCAATTCTTGCGTAACGTGCCACGAGTGCTTCGATGGCGCCATTTGGCTCTTTCAGACCTTCAGCATGCCCACTTGCTGAGCAGAACAGCCCCAGCCAAGCAGAAATTTTAGGTATGTCAGTGATTCCATGTAGGCCAATGGAACTATTGACACACGCGGGGTGAAATCACACAAACCGTGCAACACTCCAACAAACCCCTAGCACTTGGCACGCGTGCTTCAGCGAGAGGGAGCACACGGCGAGAAGGAAGAGGGGAATGGTATGACACATTTTGCGGACAGGGAAACTGGAGAAGAGGCAAGATCATGATACAATGGGTCAATGACAGATCCAGGCATAAAACTGGCCTCTTGTGTCTTCCAGCTCCGATGGCCAGGACTTTGCTTCTCACCTGAAGGGACCAAGCAGTTAAACAGCACACAACAGTCTCAGCTCCACACTGAAGCTCGAGAGAGAAAAGAAGTATCTACTAAATTTTATCTAAAGCTTCTTCTTGACTGAATTTGCCTCTTTCCATGCTTTTTCCTCCTGAGTACGAGAAGAAGAACCTCTGCAGAAACCTGCCTGTAGCTCATTCATCTGAACTTCAGGCCCCGAGCAAGCAACGGCTGCAGAATTCCAGACCGATTCCAAGCAGTTTGCCCTTCACTTGACATTTGTGAGGCTGCTGAAGGACTAGAGAGAGACCAAGGTGATTTTACCATCCGATAAGCAGAAAAGGCAACGTTAGAGCAAAACAGATGATTAGGATTCAATTAGCCAAACTAATCTGCAGCCCAAGGAGAGATCTGAAGGAGAGATTCTGGGTGTTGGCAGCAAGCTCTGCAAAGTGCAGGATCCTCATCGCACAACTCAAAGAATTCTTCTGTCTGGTTGCCCTCAGAGAAGTTTTGGTAAGCATATATATATTAGAGAACAAAATGACTGATCTTTATCCAATTTTAAATCAAAAACTGATGTCAAAAGCATGCCACATAACAAAAACCAGTAAAGGGGTACTTTTGCCAGTCTGTCATCACACAGAGCTACAGCAAACCAAATCACAGATTAAAGGCTTCATAATGACTAAGTCAGTTTTTCTTCAAATAGGCCTCTTCCACTGTAATTTTTTTTTTTTTTTACTAAAATAGTCACTTCACTGGTCCTTTATACCACACAACCACCGAAGGTATTAATTCAGCATGGCAGTATGCAGTCCAAGACAAAAACTGGTAACGAGCTGATTTTGGTTCTACTTCTGGCTCAGTTAGTGACTACGAGTACAGCTTGACCAAGTGAATCGCGTGCAAGATTTTTCCTTGACATTAGTGCGCTGGGATTAGGCTCCTAACTGCTTACTATCACTTCCTGCTACCGAAATGCTCAGATAAATTTGTACAAAACCTGCTACTAACCACTTCATTGCACTGTGAAACTATTTACAAAATAAACCTACCGATACTGCCCAGATTTGTTCTTTGGGTCACCTTACACAACATCATAATGCTTCTTCCTGTTGAGAGAGGAAGGATAGAAACTGTACTTCACAGACAGAGGTTCAAAGCGTCCAGAATATTCTGGATGCAGAGTCAGACAAGCGACCTGTGAATACGGCTTCCTCTTCCAACCACATCGCAGCAAACAGGAACGTTCCGATTCCTAAGATCCATTTGCAGAATTTATAAGGAGCGAAAGCCTCTTCTTTCCAAAATGCTAGAACCGTATTTATATGTATGTGGGTCATCTTTGACGGCTTTTAGCGGAGGGCTATCAGCACTTATTTCTTCTTTTTGAATAAAAAGCATAAAGAAGGATGTAGATACAGAAGAATTTATGAAGATAGGGGAGAAAAGAACACCGAAATATAGCATTTTAACCCATAACGTGAAGGTCAAACAGTGCCATATGCACAAAAACATAATTATGTAACTTCGGCAGAACTATTTTGCTGGCTTTTTCCAAAAGATTGAGGAAGAATTGATTTGGAAACGCATCTTTCATTTGCAATGCACCAGAACAAAGTTCATTATCACTGCACGCGGTCTCTGCGGTATCGATACGAAATTGAAAGCGATTTAAACGGCTTTATCATTTCTCTCTGTAATTAAAGAAGCAAGAATCCCAAACACCCTCGGTACGGTACACCCATGTACTTGTGGCCCTGCGACGCTGACAAATCAATGGAAAGGGTCGGTGTCGCGTGCCTGGTCTAGATACAAAGAACCGAAGTCTCACCCTTACCGCATGCTTAACTGAAACTGCCTGATGTTAGTCTGCACTAACTGATATCAAGCAACTTCTAATTTTAGCTCTGCTGTTCTGTAACCCTACCTAGTTCTCATCCCACCCCCACAACTACATAATAGATCCTTCCTTCAGATAAGTAGGGTGTTGGAACATTGAGAGGTTTTTTCTCACCCACAGGCACTAGCAGAAAAAATGAATTACAGATTTATTTTTAGGCAGAGCCTTTGGCCCTTATTTTCGCTGTAGGTTCCATATAGCTGGTTCTGTGGCTCAGAAACGTTCCAACCAACAAATAAGCACAAGCAATGCAGAAAGAACCACAAAAGGAGAAAAATCGGACGAGCAGAGTTTAGTTCAGTATCCAATTTATGGGACATCAAGTTCAGCTACCAGCTTGCTTTTATCCCTGCAAGACTCTTCAGTTGTTTGATTCTCATTTTTCATAAAATATCCAAATTAGTATCCGTCTCTGCTGGATTATGAGCTCCCCAAAACTCCTAACAAGGAAGAATGCTAACGGCAAGCAGCACTGGCCGAGATCTGAGGGGAGGGAAAGCTTGCCCGCCCTGCTGTTGTAGCTTCTGCCTCTCTGAAACATAAAGCTCAGGGCCTGACTCGTTATAGTCCCTGAGGATCTAGGAGATAACGGTGATGTAAGACGGGAAGAAGTTCTCTCTGGCAACACCGCGTCACAACATAAAGATGTACATGACGGTATTAAAAAAATCACACTGTGACGTGAAGATGACCTGTTAAACCAAGATAGCAGGCCCTGACGAGACAAATATCCGTTGTTACATGACAATAACAAGGCACTGGTGGACTGCAGTATCCCTTCTGATAGCAGGATGATGTAGCGTGACAGTACGATGCCGCACTGGCATATGAGGACCTTGCATTACGATACAGTTCAGTCACATTTTGATATCATAAAGCTGTGATGGTTATACATCGGGATTCCGCTGTGCTGCAGCGTACTGTGACCACCTAAAGACTCCACGGTACACAGCGACGCTGCGATACGATACCAGATGGTGATGAGATCATTTTGGGCAGAATTAGGTGGCGTAATGCAAAAACGCATGATATCTTATTAGAAATCAGCATATTGTCCTGTGCCAAAACAAGCTTGCGCTGAGACTCAGAGGTGGCCAGAAGTTCCCCAATAAAACGCATTATTTTGTGTGATCTAACAGCACGAAATGAATGGGTGGTCTGAAAGTAGGCAGGAGCAAGTCCTCTTCCTAAGGGTCAGACAGGGCTGTTCCTGCTGCCCGCATTCTGTCCCTGTGCTACTGCCCTTCCTGGTACAGAAAGAAATCATGTGTCTGTCCGAGAAGGGCTGCATAAGGAAATCTGCGTTAACCCCGGCAGTGCCATCTACGACCAGAATCACCGCTTCGACAGCACGGTCTGTTTGTACGCCACGCGTCTGACGCGGTTTTTTCTTTAGAGGAATACTAACCCTGTAAAGCCATTTCATTGCAAATACTGGAGTAGACACCAAGTTTGACAAACAGCAAAGAGCAGGGAACTCTGTTCTGTATTTAGATCTACGCCCCTCTAGAATCGTGCCAAGCAGGGACAAACACACATAACTCAGGTGAAACGGGACTTGAAATAACATCCTTAACTCACCCTTCTGTGCCTGGATATTGCAGCACAATCAAGTAAATAAAACTGCCTGTAAACGTCCTAGAGGGGGAACAGAGTAACTGCTGCAGAGATCCAAAACGCTGCACGCTTTGTTAAATAAGGCAGGCAATCAGAATGTTCCACTTGGGTTTTTTTGGGATTCAGAGGAAGACGAAGGGGGGATGCTGAAGAGGCAGCTCAAGCAGGGCTTGGTTGGCACTTCTGAGGTGTTTCCAGGCAAGGCAGAGGAAGGCATCAGGACCTTTACTGCACACCCCCCCCCCACCCCCCAGAACACAGACCCCCAGGATGGCACAGTGCCCCTCAGACCCTGCCAGGAGCCTGACACAGGAGACCTCAGAGGGAAGAGCGTCACCTACTGAGGCAGCGCTCGCATTTCATCCAGCACATCAGTAATCTTCTTATGTCCCCCGGCCAGCTCCCGAACCCACCAGCCTCCCTCGCTTAGCTCGGAAGTCTGACCAAATTAACAGACCAGCTCCAACCTTAATTGTTACAAACTGGGTATGCAAATCTCTCCAGTTACACGATTAACAAAACGTCCAGTGCTGCTCGTGGGTCGGCACAGAAATGAATGCAGTGGGGTGCCATGTTATTGCAGATGCACATGATCACGGCGTTTCTAACATGCTTTGCCCTCCTGGTAGTACACTAAGCTATTATGCAACTCATCAGCCCGACTGCATCCCACATAAAGTAGCAAATCAGTGCAAGAGCTGGGCTTTTTTCATTTGGGAAAAAAAAAAAAAAAAAAGCGAGGAAAAAAAATTGTGTAACATTTTCAAATGCTAATGGCTATATCATTTGTACAGTCTATGTTACACACGGGCATGTACACATAGGAAAATTTCAAAGGCTCTCAGTGTAATGAAATAAAAGATTAAATTACAGAAATCAGAAAAAGAGATGACCTATTGAGTCATCCCTGGCTCTAGTCCGTCCCCTGGGGCCCAGTACAAGATGCTTCCTAGTGCTATGCTGTAGTGCTTTTATTTTTTTTTTTTTACACAGAAAAAAAAAAATTAAAATAGCAACAATAAATAAAGCAACAAATTAAAAATAACTTCACTGTTTTCTCACACTTTACAGGCAAAGATCTCAAGGCACTAAAGTCATACCGATGCAAAACAGGCACTTGAGAGGGAGGCTGTTATTTCTGTGATTACTTCCTTTTTCATTACAGGGCAAAAAGATCAAGAAAAAGAAACGGGCCTTCACATTGCTCTTGTCATCCACGTTGCAATCTCAATCCCAGTTACAAAGTCACATTCCGCTAGTAACTATGGAACCGTTCCCATCTGATAAAGTTCTGATTACATCAATTCCATCACAATAATTCAAAGACCATTTATTCCAACTAAGTAGCTTTGACATACCAGAGATTTCAAATAGTTTTGATATGCTCAAGACCCTATATAAATCTTTGTCGGCCGAGTTTATATTAGCTATATTATTATATCAAGGCATCCATGTACGTTACATACGTATATATTTACCTACCCATACAAAACACAGACTTGACCAACAAAAATATTTACAGGCAAACATTTTGGCTACCCACGCAGCTTTGTTGATCGACTTTCACCCACGCAAGGTTTTCCTTCTCTGCCCATTTGTCCAAACCTGGAGAGTTTTCCCCCAAAACACCCAGGAATGACCACAGGATTGACGAGCGCTTTGGTGCCTTGCAGGAAGCTGCCAGTTCCCCCGACTCCCAACTCAACTGGACCATTACAGAAAGATGCCAGCGAGGTGCATCCCCAAAAGGAGCTATTTAAAGGACAAGCTGAGCAGGAGCCATTGCACGCGCACAGGATTCAAAGCGTTTTCTCCACGAAAAAATAAATTCACGCGCTTATTTTCTCCGTGTGCCAACAGACCCCGGCTCCAGTCGCTCAGGTGTGCGGGTGCTACGTGCGCGCACACACACAGACGCCAATTCATGCACGGCCACCGCGAAAGCCGGGAAGAGGAGGAGGATGAGGAGGAGGAGGGGTGGCGGCGGCAGGGAGGAAGACGCGGCCGGAGCAGAGGCGGGCTCCCGGCACCGCAGCCCTGGCGCAGCGGAGCCCGCCCGGGCCCGGTCCCCGCGGCTCCCCGCCCGCCGCAGTCCGGCCCTGCCCCCGGCAGCCCCCGCACGCACCGGTCCCCTCGGCGCTGCCGCAGCGGGCCCCGGCTTTGCGGCGCAGGCACCGGGGCCAACTTAGCGGAGCGCATCCCCTGCCTCCCGCCGCCTCCCCCCGGCCAAGGAGACCGATTTCGGGAGCGGGGGGCGACAGCATCGCCCCCCTTTTCCCCAGCGCTCTGCTTACCAGGCGAGCTTGAACCCTTTCATTAGTACAGTCACGAAA
>JAAGAY010003683.1:67717-127009 GCA_011801015.1 Ardeotis arabs
CCTCGCGGCGGGGCAGAGCGTGTGTGTCCCCCCCCCATCCCCGGCTCCCTCCCGTTCTAGGGATGAACCGGACCCGCAGCATCAGCCGGCGGAAGAACGCTGAGTAACACCGGCTACAGAAAGCGAAGGGAGCGCTCCACCGAAACCGAAACGTTCAGTGGGACGGGAGACAAGTTCCTGCACCGTGTGCCGTTACTGATCATAGCAGAGCCGAGACCTCTTCCTCCCCGCACCGTAAAATAAAGATCATCCGTACCACAGCACTCAGAGGGGGCCAGGACAAGGCCACGCCCAAAGAAAGGCCAATTACTGCATCACACCCCCCCTCTCCCTCTTCCTGCAATACACTACGCTGTTCCTGGGAATTCTGATTGCCTTGCAGGATGTAAATGGACAGGGGACAGGGCAGTATATCTCAAATAACGTATAGGTTAACTGCTTCTCCATAAAGGAGCAGCTGAAGTACTTCAAAAAAGTGAGGCTGGGGAGGGTCCCAGGGTAAACGTACCCCTCCCAGCACATAACGAGAACTCTGAACATCTTTGGAGAGAAGCAGCCTTGTTCAGGAATGCCAGAGGAATTTGATAATTTCTATGGTAGTAGTGGAAAGACAGGAACCAGGTATGTGAAAATAAAGAGATTAAACTATAGTAAAGGCAGGGTAGTTTTTTTTTAATGTGATTTGTCAACTGACACACACCCAAAAAATCTCAGTGAGTGCAGCCGATGTCTCAAAGCCAAATGATAGAAACATCTTGACCTGTAAAATCACCACTTCCATTCTGTTCACCTCTCAGTAGACAGGAGGGGTGGCAGGGGTACTAAGTTCAAATTCTCAGTTCTGGTTCACAAAACACTTTGTGAAATTTGTCCTCACTGCCCAAGGAAATGCCCACTTCACCTTTGGGAAGTAACAGGCATTGGCTTCTCCACTTTCATGTTTTGCTTAATAAAAAGCACCAGATCTTTCTTCTGATTCTCCCAAATTCTGAACAGAAGCAAAGTTCCACTTCAAAATGGAGCAGGAAGTCACTGTTGTAGAGCTTCGGTCATTCCAGGGCAGGTGAAAGGAAACAGGATCTTAGCAAGGGGGCTGAAGTTTCAGAAACGGTAGAAGTAACACTGAGATGTCCTTCTCAGGAGTTCAGGAAAACTCAGCTCAGTGCTAACTCCTTCCAAATAGCTTCCCAAGCGCTTGTGACATGTTGCACTTCTAGCTTTGTTATTAAATACCATCGTGCTGCAGCAGGAAGCAGCTAGTGTGAAACTGCATCCTGTGCAAACTGTCTTTCCCTCTGTGAGGGAATGATGGACAGTACCCAGCAGGAGAGAGCCCCACGCTAGGCACAGAGATTTGAAACGCCTACTTTGAGAATTGCTTCCAACATGAACTTCACAACATGCCTTTTTGTTCATTTCCAGACAAAAAGCATGAACTTTACCATAACACTGTGCACATGCATTTCGACAGGACAAGCAGTGTGGGGAAAAAACACATTCATCTCTCACCCCACTTAAGTTTCAGCCCTGATGAGGTCAAACCTATATTGGAGGCCTGGCTTGGACTCAACTTTTCTCCATGAGATGCTTTGCGTCTGTGGCCTGCAGGTTGTCAAGGAAGGAAGCAAATCACAAAGCCGTAAAATGGGTCAGGAGACCTGCAAGCTTGGCAAATCTGGGACAGACTAATGCTGCAGAGTCACATGTTTAGAAATCAAAGCTCAGGCAAGAAAGGTATTAAGAGATAAGCAGTCATGTACTTTTTTTTTTTTTTTAAATTAACATGAGGGTTAGGAAATTATCAAAGGAGATAGACCACTTAGAAGAAGAAAGTGTCTGTTTAAGCATCTGGCTGTCAGGCACAGCCACCTCTGCCACAGTTCAGCTGGGATCTGCTCTCCAAAATCCTCACAGCCCCGGGGAAGGGACTGTGGGTCACCCACCATCTCCAGTGAACCCCAAGCAGGTGACCCCTCTGTCACTGCTATTTACAGTCTCAATTCCACCTTCACTTGGCTGGTCCATCTATGTCAGCTAATGCTGCAATGTGCAAGCCCTTTTCTTTTTTCTCCATCCTTTGCACATAACCACTCCAGGGGGAAAAGAAATCTATTGAAATTTAAAAAAGGGAACAAAAGAGCATATATAGATATTAAGAGAGATAAGCCACACACAGCCACCCTGTCCACCTCCGCAGTGCTAAGAATACTTACAAGTCACACGCAGTTGAATTCCAGATAGATTATCTACCTACTCCATCCCGAGCACCCATCCCACGAAACAGGAAAATGGGAAAACAGGAAAAAAAAAAGCACAGTCAGAACTGTGGCTTGAGAGATTCAAACCCATTTCTGGCTCTGCTGCAGACCTCTGTTTTGAAACTGGGTAAGCCCCATAATCCATCTATTTTCACTCGCCTGTGGAACTACATGTTGTTGTAAAGAGACATTCAAGACATGGTTGCAATAAGCATCAGTGATGCTTACTGGATGGTATAAATGTCCATGTAAGTGACAAATTATCTTTGATGATGTTCTGCATGCAAAAGAGCTTTCCCAAGCCATTGTTATTCTGGTAAAAGTTCTTTTATTTTTCCATACAAATAGTGAAAAATAGCAAAAATAGTAATAAAAGGGTAAACATCGGTTTGTCTTGTAGTTTGTTTTCATGTTTCATGAAAACAACCATAACAGTTGAAAACAGTGAAAAATTTGAGAGCAGGTGCCTCCTTGGCCAACATTAGCACTAACAATATCCTGAAAACACCACAACATTGTCTCCTTTGTGTCTCATCCACCATGGCCTCTCCTCCCTTGCCTAACCAAAATCTCCAAATTCAACAGCTATTTGAAACATAGGGAGGTGTCCTTCACTCCTGCTGAGAGGGACAGTAGCTTCCAAAGGACAAATGCTTAACTAGAGCACCAGGATCATCAACCGGTTAAGAGTGCCTACACCTTCCGTAACTGGCCTCTCATCAGGCCGTCCTTCCTCCCTCACCCACACATCTACCTCGTATGGAGATACTGCAGTTGTGGCTCTCTCAGCCCATTGACTGTCACCTCTCTGCCCATATCAAAACTGCATCTTCTGCCTCTCCCCAAACAGCACGCTTCTCTCTACACCTGCTCCTCCCTCCTTCTCCTCTCTTTTTCTTCTTTTTTATATCCCTCCTCCATCAGCTATTTCATAACATTTTTGTTGACTGGCTTCACTTCAGTGTTGTGTTCTGTTCTCCACTCCCTTTCGCATCTGTCAGACCACCTTTCCCCTGCCTCAACCCAACGGTTTTTCATGATTACTTCCCATACCAGTCTCCCTCCTTCTTTGTACTTATCTATATTTAGCCTATTTAAAGCCATAAGTATATATTTTCACCACTGACCCCTCTTCTCTAACAGGACATTAGAGCCTATGTTAATTTTCCTCTCCAGCCATAAAAATCTGTAAGTTAGAGTATTTGCTTATTATAACAACATTTTGATTGTTTGGGAAAGGGATCTTGTTTTTTACTTGCAAAATATTAGGTACATCATTTGCTAAGCAAAGACAAATAAGACAAGTTTCCATGGTGCCTGTTGTTCCACCTCATGCCCTGTCCCTCTCCCCAGGCAAAATTCTCGAACTTCAAAAAGGATTGAACCAAGATAATTTGGATCCTGGCCTACTGCCAGTAATATTTTGAGTACCTCTGGTCCAGAGTAAGAATTCCATTAATATAGCCTCCCTCGTGGCTTCTGGTTGCTTCCACTGCCAGTCAGGATGAGGAAGTCAAATAGCACAGACAAACACTAAAAACAGCAACAAAATAAAAACCACGCAGCACTGAAAACTCGGAGATTGCGAATAGCAGAAAAAAGGAGTTGGAAAAAAGACCGGATGTTTTCCTGACCTGTAACTATAAACTATCAAGGCCACATGAATTTTAGAAGTTAGGGCTGTAATATACAAAACCAAGCAGAGTTGGGTTTTTTTCCCTGACCTCCAGCTTGGATGAAAGAAGTACTAAGCGGTACCGTCCGGCCGGGACAGTGCTTTGCAGGCTTTCTGCGCAGGCCAGAACATCTGTACAAACTGACGGCAATGAATTTAGTCCTGGTGTTCTCTGGCATTCAGACAGCAAGAAACAGGCAATTCGCACGCAGCGTTTTCCTACCTCCCTTCTCAGGGCCTGGATGAAGGCCGGAAGCACATAAATCACAAGTCATAACTTATTTAGCACTATTTTATTCACATACCAGCTATTTTGCATTACCCTGTTGTCCCCTTACACATACTTCTCCTTGCAATCTCAGCCTGAGCAAGTGCTGTCTAATCATGCTCATCATTCTCATTGCAGCTCATCATTTCCTTCAAGATGGAACAAGTAAATCAGGTGCTTAAATATCTCCCCCTCGCCTTAAAATGTCTGAGGACTTTCCGTGTACGTACTTGCAGTACAGAGAACAACCACCTACCAGTGTCAGGGCAAGGAAAGGCAGCTCACTGATTTATGTTCCTCGTTTCCACTAGCTGATTACCTGGAAAGGGATTTGTGCTTTCCCAGGAAGCCTTCTAGCTTCACATTGGCCTGATTTTCTTTTGCTCTAACAGGCAGACTGCTTTTGCCCTTGGCACTCAGCAAGGAGTAGGGACAAAATAACCAGAGTTCCTGCTTTTCTCAGGGCACCACGTAAGTAAGGCTGTGAGGTGACACAGCACCACGGCAGAATCCCAAAGCAAGGTGCCCTGTAGCACACAACAGACAAACAGATTTCCGATTCCACTAACAGTTCTTAAAAGCCTCAAGACGAGGATGAATGATTATTCCTGGGACTAAAATCACAGGCTACAAAAGAGTAAAAGCTCCACTCCTTTCTATTTTTAACACGCTAAATATGAGTCCATTCTTCAGCATGTCAGGAAATGTCAGTTCTTAAGAACCCCGAGAAGTCCCTCAGCAGAAAAGGAAGCAACAATTCAACACAATGGAAAGTAGCCGTGGAAGTAACATCCTGATACTACATCTCATGGACGCTTTTGGCATCATCTCAAGCTGAGAAAATAAATCTGTTAAACCTTCTCAGAAAATTCTTAGCTAGCTCAGGGCTCAGGCTAACCCCAGCAGAAATTCAGCAAAATTAATAGCATCTCTTGGAGGCTCCAGACCAACCATAAAAGGGGTAACTGACTCAAACTCAGAAAAAAAAAACAGACCACGGAAGAACATCCGAGTTTCAGCAAAGAACACGGGACTAAACATCGGCATTTGCCATGGTGTAAGTCCAAATAAACCTGTATACATTTCAGTCATATTTACATCATAACTTGTTTCCAAGTTGTCTCTGTTTTAGAAGGTTCAAACTAGACTCAACTTTTCACTCAAGATATTTTCCTGAAAAGATAATTAGGTTTTCAGTACACTTGCACTGTAGATGTTTTCCTTTAATTAAAAACAAGAAGCTATAAAACAGCTACAAACAGAATTTTGAAGTGACTTTGTTGTTCTTGTCTTAAAATGTCTGTTTTTCAACACAGAAAAGTTAGAGCCCCCCCAAACGCCAGTCCTATAACATTTTCAGTTGACTCAGATGCCACTGGCCCATCAGTGCTCTCAGTGGGAATCTTTTTTTTTTTTCCAAGCACTACACAGGAAAGCAGAACCTACAACCTGGTGAAAGCAAGCAGCACAGGAAACAGAAAAGCCTCGCAGAAAAGGGCGGATGCATCTATAAGCTCGAATTACTTTCTCACTCAGCACTCCCCTGAGATCCTTTCCAAAAAAAAATTAAAAATAAAAAAGGAAAGAAAGAAGGCTGCCAAAAGGCATCGCTACTCACACAGCAATCTCTGGGAGCGAGAAAGCTGCCCCTAAAGCATCCTCTAGCGTCACTTCCTCGCACAGCAGCAAAGCAGGCTTCTGCCAGCATCCTGCTCCCCTCCAGCTTCACCGACGCTGCCACCACCACCGGTGCGGACTCCTCTGTTCCTCTCCCACCCACCCACAGCCTGCGCCTACAGCATCAGCATTTCACAGCTTCCTGTAGAGACTGCAGCCGCAATGTTAACTCCTCACAGAACCTGAATCCCATCATCAACCCCAGCACTAGTGTCCCTCAGAGCATCAGGAGAAAGTAAAACGGGCAAGAGAAAGAAGTTGCCAAGCGAAACCACTTACGCACAGTGAGGCCGGCAGCATTTCCATCCTACCTTTGCTGTCGCCATATCAGACGTCTCCATGTTTTCTGCTTGGCCTACCAGTAAACGAGCATTGAAGGAGAAGGGAGGGAAGAGAAAGGGAGAGTCAGAAGAGAATGAAGAAGAGAAGACAAAACTCTACAGGAGGTGGAGAACAACAAGAAAGCCACTTAAGAGCTTGTCCCAGGTTTTCCCTCCTGCCTCCAGAGATGGACAGAAAGAGCATCTCAAACAGATGGTCCCAGTTTAGACACCCGACTGGAACCTGGCACAAGACCCAAGTCATTGCCATCCCCCACAACTCCTCCCCCTCGCCACCACCCAAAGGTCTAGTAGGATGCTGAGGAACAGCGAGGACCCTCCTCCCGGCTTCCTTTTAAGTCTGAGCTTCTGCAGGGAGCAGGCAAACAACCCATCTTCTGGACATGCTGCTCTTTCTCCCTCACTCCACGGGAAGGGAGAGTGACACATCCAACCCCCACCCCCAGACCCCCCAAAATGGGTACACTTCAGGAATCAGGAGAAAGGAAGAAAGCACGTGGGATCTGGGCAGTGCACAGGTAAAGGAGGAGGGATCAGATGTGAGGAGGATAGAAGTAGGGAAGGAGGAGGCAAGGAGGAAAGGGTGAAAGGGGTCAGGCAGACAGGTAGAGAAGCAATGGTGCAAAACAAGCATACCAGAGAGAGACCATTTAAAGAGAGAGATTTACTTGTGCAGAGAGAAATGCAAGGTGTAGGCTAGTCATCTGCACCTTACTGAGAACACTCACCTCAGAGTACCACTCAGAAGTGACTGGGCTTACACTAGGGACTCTTTGGTGCACGCTCTCAGCTCAGGCTGAAAACATCAAGTCATCAGCTAAGGTAAGATTTGTCTCAGCATCAAGAGGCACCCGTAGCTGCTGCGGCCCTGATTGGCGGCACAGAGTGACTTCATGCCGCCCCATTCATCATCAGGCTTCTCCCTCCCCGGTCCCGCAGGCTCCTCCTGGCCTACTTTACTACAGTAAATCAGTCTGGAGCTATTAGCCAGCCCAGGAACCGTTGTACGCGGCTCCTCGGAGCGCTCCGGCGCTGGCAAACCAGACAGACGTGAGCAATCCTGGTGGGGAGGGAGGGAGGGAGAAAAAACACCGCAGGGCTGAGGCAAATTAAGAGCCTCTGAGGGCTGGAAACATCACTGCTTGAAAGTGCTTATTCATACAACAGCGCACAGCGCGCTGTGCTCAGGCGCGCGGCAGGCACCGCGGTACACAGAGACCGGGGCACTGGCAAATGATTTATAACCTGTTAAACAGCTTACACGCGCTGAAGGGCGGCTATGTAGCCTCTGCAACACCACGTCACTGCTGTTCCCTTGTGCACAGGCATATACGCGCACCTCCCCAGAGGAGACCTGCTGGGTTTGATTATATGGAGTATTTTCAGCCCTGCCATTAGCATGCACAGATCTCTCCACTGAAGTTTCTTAAAGGCAGGCTGCTCGCTTGCGTGCGTTTTGCTGCAAGTATTCACAGCAGCATGGCGAGCAGAGGCAAACCACACCACCACCACAGCAAATCCTAAGCTAGAGAACCAGTAAAGCCTGACTTTGCAATTCAGAAAGGGCTGAATTTCCATGTTGCAGTCACTCTGCAGCAGAGGCTACCTGTAATCCCAGCAGCATGCAATGGCTCATGAACTTAAGAACAAACAGGAAACATCTCCTGAGGAAGTCCACTTTTCGGAAGGGAACAACCCACTGTGACACATTTGAGGTCTGGGTAAGAATTCAAAGCTCCATAAATAGCTACAGTAGTAGCCGTGTTAGCTCATGGTTTGAGCTTGTGATTGCCTCAAAAAAAAAAAGATATCTTACAAATTAGAAAACATCGTTATAAGCACTACCTGCAAGTGTCATTGCCCCTTCAAATCCTCACGGCCATTAGGGCATCTTCTGGACAGATAAATCCTTGTGGCTTTACATCATTACAGCTCTAGCTCCACACTAACCAGAGCAGACTCACCTCAAAGATCCATGGTAACTGACAAATTTACTTATTCAAGTAGCCACACAGCAGAAATGAGGGGCTTAGAAGGCTCAATCAGGGAAAGGGAATGGGGAAGGGGCATGACCTGCAGGCACGGAACTCAGCGTGCAACCTGTGAGGCACCACTCCAGCTGCAGTTTGATTCTTCCATACAGCAAGAATGGAAAAATCAGCAGAGGCTGAGGGAGCAGTAACAGCACCCTATGCCTCTGTGAAAGATGCATGCAAAACAAAACCTGTTAGTAACAGAGCTAGCGGGAGGGAAAACTAGAAGCAAATCAGGAAATATTATGGGGAGAGAAATAGAACTGATACAAAGAATGGCAGAATATAAGGAAAAGATATAGTTCAGTGTTATGCACCTTAGTGGATAGGTGTACAGATCCCCAGGAAAATGTGCCAGATGGATAAATTCCTGAATCCTTCCTGAAGTCAGCGTTCTGCAGCTCTACAGCTTCTGCTGCCAGAGGAAATCACATGCAATCACAGCATCTGCAGGCTAGAGAACACCTTCATTTCCTCAGAGGGTGGGGGGGGAACAAAAAAACCCCACACCACACTCAGAAGGGATTCTGTCTTTGCTGCAGCAGCTGGGAAGTCACATGAGACTTCATTTCCAGAACAAAAATATGCATTTCACACTCTTGGCACCATGGGAGCTGTAGTCACGCTGTACACCGAACAGAGAGCGCCTGTAAGCCATTTCTTTCTAAGCTGTGCGAATACAGCGTGTCACAGCACGCAGGTGAGAACTGCGGTCTGGGAAGGGAGAGCAAGGCAGAACAGCATCACAGCAGTACCTTCCGCTACCCTGGAAAAACAGAATGGAGAGAAGCTCCCCTCCACCAAAAGGTGAAGAAAAAATTCCCTATAGAGACTTTGGAGCAGGAATACTACTACTGTGTAAGGAGAAAGAGGCTATCAGGAGGATGGAGAAACTGGCGTGATTCAGATGGCTGCTGCTTCTTTCTTAAGCAATAATAGAACAAAAGAAGGCTGCTGCTTTCACAGAGTCTTTTGGCTCTTTTCCCTCTTATTGTCTTGGGTGTTTGAACCCTTAACCTTTCATTTGCTTGAGATGATGCAATAACCTCTCCCACCCTAGAAAAACTCTCATTCACTCTGAATAGGGGCAGGCTAACAAAATTTTGTGACTCATGACATGCTTCATAGGGAAATTCCTCCTTGATTTGAGTTCATCAGGAAATGAAAAGCCATCTTCTAACTTTTACCTTCCTTTGCAAATAACTTTTAGCCACCAGTGAAAAGGCAATAAGACTTCGTTACCTTGGGCAGAAATATTAAGGCTCGATCATCTCCCTTCTCATTTAGGTCAAGATCTTCTGAAATAATTCATGGCATGAAAGAAGTCACATCACACCATAGCCCAACACCTTAACAGAACAAGACTTTCACTCAGGATGATGCTGAACATCTGGTCTCTCGAAATCAGAGTACTTGAAAGTGCCTAACAGCCAAGACTTTTTGGATTCTTTGTAACTTTGAGGTCTTTCAAGTAAAGTCCTAAATCCTTACATAGAGTCCAACAGTCTTTCAGCTGGCACTGCTTAAGGGGTAATCCAGAGAGACACATAAGTAGCACACCAAAGAAACGAAGCCTTCTGGACTCATCTGGACCCATGGAGTGTCTAATGCAATATCCAATCCTGGGAAAAAAAAACCTAAGCCCAGATGTTTCAGATAAATGGGTGTAAACCTTGTAGCAAGAAAATACACCACAATATTTTGGCTTTAAGAGTAAAACCCTAGATGAATGACTGCAAATTCATGAGAATGTGGATTCAAATCAAATCAAAATCAAATGAAAACCTAAAATTCCTAGTTTGAGGGAACTGATGCATGGCAGGTACTGCACAAAGCAACAGCCTGCTCAAGCTCACATAAAGAAGTCTGAGCATTTACAGATCTACGCCTGAAGCAAAGATTCTTTTCCAGAGTAGAGAAATAACAAAATCTTACAGTGATGGAAACTTTGTCAGACCCATATCACACATGGCCTGCCATTTAAACAAGAGGAAGGAGTTGGGAGAGAAAGCACTTAACAGAGCATACTACAACCAAAGATTTGAGGCAGAATACTTCAGAGGGAAGGGAAAACAAGCAGCAGAGAAGGCTTAAGGAAGAGTATTAGGTCAAACTTGCAGAACAGGAAAAAAAAGCAGGGGGGCTCAAGGACAGACCTTGGCTAGTACCATTACAACGTCTGACCTTGTTACGATGCATGGTGCGGCAGGGAGACACATGCTGCCATCTTATCATCGAAATGCACAACAAATACTCTGCAAAGGCCAAGGAAGAAATGGATGGGAAGAAAAACAAGGAAAGAAAAGTAAAAGAAGGAATTCAGAGATCAGTGAGCACTCACACGGTTACAGTCATCTGCAGAAATGGGGATGTCTGTCCAAGTGCCAATGTGCTCCCCCCCACAATCTGAGGAAGCGTCGCTTCAGCAGCAAGGGAGCGAAACACTGTTCAACTGGAAGAGGATAGAGTCCCAGCTTGTTTACACACGCACAGTAGTTTTGGGGGAAAAGCAGCATGGAGTGGTGACCTCAGAATCCACCGTGGAAGGACATAACGCCACCACTGACACAGTTGTAGGATGGCTTTTATTGATGTTATTGCAGTCACTGCCGTTTGGCCCCAGAGGGAAGGAGCAGTGACTAGGCTGAGGAGGAGGGAGAGCTATGGAGAGATCTTCAAAGAGCTTGATCTGCGCAAGATGCACTGGTCTCCTTTCTCTGCTCTCAGATTTCTTCCACCACAGGCAATTCAATTTTAAAGGCACAGCTGCCTTTAAGTCTCTGCCAGATATGCTGCTGCGATGGGATAAGATGCAAAAACCTAAGAGAATTAAGAGTTCCTATTGAAACAAAAATAATTTGAGGTTAATAGTTACTAGAATGAAATTCTCAAGGCCAGAATTAACCAACTACCACTCCTCTTGAACTAGACTGTCCATTCCCAGGTGAAAGCTAACACAGCTTTTCTCAAGTCTCCTGAAACAGAGGGGGAGGGAGGGAACTGCCTTGAGCATCAACATCACTACCAGTTTCCTTGGTGAAAGGCAGAGGTGTTCAGCTCAGAAGGAAGGCAGAGTACAGCTTGCAGAGGCAGAGTCCCTAAAAGGACGTTCCAAGTCCAGCTGATCCATTACAAGGAACTTTTTCTGCTCTTTGCCTTTGCTGCCAGGATTCTCTAATCCACTGGTAAATGGAGCAGCCCAGTTTGAGCTATCAGGTCACCACAGGAGACCTCATACACTCTCTGTTTGATGACTAAGGCACTCCCCTTCTCCCACCAACAAATCAGCACCAATTAACACTTCTTCCCAGGGACACACAGATGAGCTCCTCTTACTGTGTCCAACACTCTAAAGTGGAGTTGGAATCTCAGAGCGGAGAGCAGGTATGTAAAAAGAGGCAAGCAGAATACAAACTTACAGGATCTCTTCCTAAGGTATGTAATATTTAACTGCCTCTTATATTAAGCAGCTATTCTTCATGGACTCTGTTTCCAAACAGCATTTATTTCCTATGGTCATGGAATGCAGCAAGGATGAAGTACATACTTACCATCACCACAATTCCTACCCCATGTTGTTCCTGCTTATTGATTTTGCATTGCAACTCATTTTCAGTGCTTGGTATTTTCCCATTTAGACAGACAGCTATGAAGTGTGAAGATGCACAACATTTTCCAAGGTAAGCATTGTAAATGCTTGCGTACACCAAAGATATATAGCACTAAAAACACTGCAGAGGCCATGATAAAGTGTTTATGTGCTGATTGTAAAGTTAGGAAAAAGCTTATTTGTTCAGGGACTCACACTGAAAGCTGTGTACAACACAGCACCACTATCTTAGAATGGGAGGATGGTTTACCAAGAAAATCCAAAACAACTTGAACTCCCAGTTCAGACAAGTGCCCTTAGGTTTTGGGGGAATTTTTCTGTCCCTAAAAAAAAAAAAAGAAGAAACACCCTGCACTGAGCAGCTGGGTTTCAGAAACAGCTGATGGCTGCACTGTAAATGAAGGCCTATAAAGGTCTCAGTAAGGGCAGAAGCACATCCATTTGAGCTGAAAAAAGCTATTCCCAGATCCCCTTCCACCACTCAACCTACCAGAGTCCCAGGGGAAGCTGAGGCAGCAGCAGTGCAGATCAACAGCTCTTTCTCCTCCAGCTACATTCCGAAGCTTAGGCAGAACGAGCAGGCTCCCGCTGTGCTTTCAGCTTCGCTAAGCAATCCGCTAGAAAGCCAGGGCTGTAAACAGCCATGCCAGCTCCCATTTACACACATGCTATGGTCCCAAATTCTCAAAAAATTGAGGTGGGAGAACTAAAGTGCTGTATAAACAAGCCTTCAGCTTCAGCCCCTTCAATATATGCCAGTCCTGTCTGTCAATTTATTGGCTCAACAAATGGGTTTTAACTTGCTTAGCCCTGCAACACTTCTCCCCACCTAGTCACTTCAGCAATCTTCTTTTCTATGCCCACTCCATGTCATATAAGTCACTATAAATTAGGAGATTTTGCTCCATCTCATCTCCAGGATTTGTTAGGCACATCTCAAACTCTGAGCTCCTATTAACAGTCGAGGCAGGTTAAAGCTGTAGCAACTCAAGTGGCTACTACTTGGAAACACTCTCACCCCACAATCCTCTGTACTAAAGATGGCAAAAGAGATGCGATCTACTTCTTACAGACACCATAACCAGCCCTTCAGTCTGATAACTTCACAAGTCAACAGCAGCACAAGCTGAGACGCTGTACAGTCCCTTTGTCAGTCGGGATGTCTGTTCGGCATCACGTTTTAGTCTTATTGTTGATACACAGGCTGTATTCTGAAGAGGGAAACACCCCTTCCAAACTGGGGCTTTTTGGTTCCAAAAGCCACAGAGAAGCTAAAGGACAAGTTCTGTTATCTGCGTTCTCCCGTATTATTTGTCTTCTCTATCAGCTTGTTTTAGATTTACAGTGTGAGTTACATGCAGCTAAGATCACCTTTTGCTTCTACTTAAATAGCACATGAGGTCCCAGGCTATGACCAGGGATCCTAGGCATTGCTGTACCCAAATAACATGAACAGAATATTTCAGTAATACACGACAACCTAGATTTGCAGCTATTCTACCTGGGGTGGAAAAAAAAAAAAAGGAAGACCTGATCAAAGACTGAAAAACTAACACAGAACTCCAGAATATTTTGACATGTACTTTTTTGGTATTTGTCTAGCCGTTTCCCCAAATATCCCCTTCCCCTCACTTGGGATTAGAAGAGGACCTGAAGAGCCATACAGCACCTCATTGTTTTACTGCACTGTATTAATCAGTTGCACCACATAAGATGGAAGCAAGGAACAATTTACTTTGAGAGCTTTACTTTGCAGCGGCACTGCCAGGCACATTCATGACATGACTCATAGGTACATCTTGGTTTCTGATGACATCTCACTTAAAATGTTCCCAGTATGAAGAAAGGTGGGTTTCTCTGACAGGGAGATAAAGAAGTATTGCCTACACGGTGCTTTTTTTTGAGGAAACTCTGCACTGATTTCTAGCGTGTTTGCTTTACAAGTGTTATCAAGAAGAGATCACTGGTAGAGTTAAAATTCCCAGACCCTTCAAGTTTGGGCACGTGCAATAAAACTGAAAGGACAGTTATAGCCCCCCTAAATATGTCCTAAGCCACATGCCAGCTTAAAAAGGCATCCCCATCAAAAGGGATGTGTTCTACACCTGGGGAAACTGGCCTAGAGATGTAAAGTAAGAATGTGCAGTACAGGTCCTATAGCAGTGACCTCCTGCATCACTGCATAAACCTGGCCACACACCAACAGGATTAAGCATCAGGCTCCCTTGAAAAACCCTCACTTCTCTGCATCTTTGAAGTCTCCTAGCTCTGAGAGGCTGAAATCAGTTAAGTTCTGAGACTCTGATGGCTAATTTTATAGCAAGATTAAAGTTTTAGTGCTGCAACAGAAGCCTACAATGACCTTGTGTGTCTTTATTGATCTTGCCCTTTACCTGCTCAACAACCGGACTGTTTTCAGACAATTTCAAGGGGCCCTGACACAGGCTTAATCTTAACACTCATCCTCAGAATGCCCTCCTCCACATTTGTTATGAAATGGAAGGAGATCTGTCAGACCTCCTCTGCGTTCAGCGATATGCAAGGCACCTTGGGGTTTATCTAATCTTTACCACTGGTCCAGTAGCAACAGAATTGATCAGAAAATGGAGAAGCAAGATCTGAATCCTGCTTTGTCCTGCTGTCACAGCTAGTGTAACGACCATGCCTTTCCTCGTGAAGCTACATTACTGATCCGTATGGAGGTTCTCGCACTACAAGTTGGGTGTGCGAGAAACTGTGTGGTAGCTTGGGCTAAACCATCACACAAGCTCTGTCTCGGAGTTAACTTTTTAGGAAGGAAATAGGAAGGTATCATTTTGCCATAACACCTTTGAACAGAGGGTCAAATTTTAAGTATTATTCATTTTTAGTGATGGTGGGTATTCACACAATCTATTTTACTTACTGTCTGCACAGAAGCTATCCATGATCTCAAAGAAACTGTCTCATGAGTGGCAATCAGCTAACACCCAGAGGTATGATATTAGACTATATTTGGTATCAATAGCATAAAATGACCCTGCTCTCAAGTTCCTTCTGAACCCTTCAAAGCTCCAGGCTCCCATGCACTGAGCAACCACCACCACCGAGTACAGGAAAAGGCACAAGGAAGCCAATTAGTCCTGCAAGGTCTCCTCCTTGTCTCTGGCCCCAGTAATACAAACAGAGGAGAGGGATCTGTCCTTCCATACCCCTCACAGTCATGGAGGGGGGCACCACAGGAACTAGCCCCCTTGCTTCAAATCAAAGTACTCCCAATTCCGTCTCCTTAAGATTAAAGGAGAACAAGGATTGCAAGCGGAGCACAACTTTGATGAATCAAATCCAGTACTATCTGCAAAAAGAGCAGCCTTACCTCCGCTGACAGCAGAATATAGACATACTTGGCAATTAGCAACAGCCCATCTTCAAAAGAAAACCCAATGTTGGCGTATGAGGGACAGAAAGCAGTTATATTTCCATTCACAGGAATTCTGCTGACAGTAGCCAATCTGGCAGTCCAGGTGGAAGAGAGCTGATATTAAGTTGCTCGTCTTACACAGCACAGAATCAACGCTGGGGCTTAGGAAGCAGCAGCAACCAGAAGGTGAGAGGGGGAAAAAGGATACAAGCTCTGAACCTGAACATTAGCCATCCTTCCTACATGACAAGAGACTTGTGCCATTCTGGTTAAACTTGGTTTAATATTTAAGTCCAACTGACTCGGAGTTTGAAGCTGGATCCAAATCCAAACTCATCCTAAAGATCTTGCAAGAGCATCAGGGTTCTAATCTGGGACTCAGAGCTCGTTAGCCTCTAAGTCTTCTCCACAGCAAGGTCTTTAGCATCACTTTTGAAAACCTCCCTAAAGATGATGCATCAGGCACCCATCCCTGATGGATAAAAGCTACTCACGGATTTGACTAGTGTTAGAACTCTTCCTACCAAGGACTCAAAATTTAGGCACCCCTCACAACTAGCACTGTTGGAAAGAGCAGTGAGCTAGGCTCCCCAAATTCTACACTTACACTAGAACACAGCAGCTGGCTCCTACTTAATCATCACCTTTAAAACCTTTTACTCCAGAAATAATGGAGTAATTTCTCCTTAATAATGCAGAAGGCCTGTGCCATGTCCCATGGGCTGGCATAGCTCAGGTGACAGAGCCACCACACTCTGCGCCTTGCAGAATCATCACATCCAGACACACAAGCAAGGGTCCCTGTGCTCTCTTAGCCCCTACCCTCCCCTTTCAGGAACAGACCCAGCATGCATGGCCACATTTTTCTCTCAGTTCTCACCTATCTTCAGGTGCCCCAAGCAACAGAAAAAACCTCCTGCTCTCCCTGAAGCTGCAGAGGTAGCAAACTCTTGTGCCTCTACTTGCGAACAAACAGGAGCACAGTATGTTCATGCCAGCTTCTGTGTATCAAGGGGAAAGGGACACAGGCTAGGAAGATGCAGCATAAGCAAGCCCTGGGTACAGTAAACAAAATATGGAATTTATCCTGACCTCTTACACTCACCCCAAGGATGTAATTTCAGCACATTTTCGAAGTTTGAGCTCCTTTCTGATCTTCCCAACTTCTTGGGAATCCAAGCAGCAATTTCTTAAACTGTCCTGTGTCTTTAGCTATTCCCTAATCTCCTTGCAAGCTCTTTTGTGAATTTTGATGCATTATTTGAGAAAACCTTATTAGCTTACACAAAGGAAAAACAAGCCCTGCAGCCCTGAGACTATCAGAATAAGGGGCTGCACAGATTGAGGGGCTAATTAAGGTGCAGACAAGATGTACAACAGATCAAATTCTGAGATATTTTAAAACTGCTCTTCCCCATTTCCTCTGTTTTGACACGATCTCTAAAGTAAATAATTTTGATATGATCTCTTGTAAACTGCCAGTCACTTCTCTCCCCTCCATTTCCCTGTAGCCTACTGCTCCTCATCCTTGTACTTTCCATGCTCTCCTCCTCTTCACCAGTTTTTCTCCTCCTCAGCCTGAGTATGAGTCTAAGTACTGATTTTTCCTCCCATTCAGCAGCCTAACTTTCACTCTTAATTAAAACATCCTCTCATCATCGTAAGATATTCACCATCCTAGATCTGATGGGTGCCTCAGTGTCATGACAAAGAACAAGTCCTTGGATCAAGCAGAAACAAGCTCATGAACTTGGACTTAATCTAGACAAAAGCTCAAGGTAATTCATACATACATAATCACTCCAGTGATTATGGAGTCTGTTGTGTGCACACATCTCTCAAATCTGTCTCCATCCCAACCTTACCCACTCTTCGAATTAAAGTTAAGCTGCTGCTGTGAGCACAATTATTTGGATGCTAAGTAACTCAGCTCTGCCTGTCTTTGTACTTACACAGCTGTGGTGTTTCAACATCCGAGCAACTCAAGGCTTAATTCACCACCTCTGTTTTACTGAGGTAAAAAAGGAATTCTCCTTATTTGATAAATAGCAACATGAAAAGACTCACCCAAACTCACCCAGGCAATCACAGCACAGAACGGAGCCCTAAGTTCATACAAAACCTCTTTCTAGCCTGTCCCACTACCTTCTCCCTTCTATGGCTCTGACAATACCCATGAAGCACATACCCCAAGACAAAATAAAACCTGTATAGGCTCCCTCTCAGCATAAAGAACGAGGCATAGCAGACACATGACAACTTACATGACTTTGCAGAAGGAAAGCTTTTTCCTCAGAGAAGATACATGCAGATGGCAGACCTGCTTCACTGCCGTGCTGCCGGATGGCTTTTCAGGGTACGGGTTCTGGACGATGGCAGTACTTCGCAGCACACAAGCCAACAGCACTGCTCACATCTCAAGAAAAAGAACTGCTAGAGAGCACTGAATGCATCTGCCAGCAGCGGGACAAAATTCTCAGTCTTCTCTGAAAAAGACTTGAGTGTTGGAGCATGGTCCTTGAAAATCCATCACTGAAGTTAACTGCAGCACCCTCTGGTACTTTCACAGTAAGAGCAGGCAGGCAGTTCAGATCTTGGCTATGCCCAGTACAGATTTCAGCCATCCTCAGCTACATATTCCTCTCTGTTTTCTTACTGCAGAGTCAACTTAGCAACTCAGCATCCCTTCAATTTTGGCTGGGGTAGCTTCTTTTCAGCACTTTCCCAGATGCACTGAGACTGGTGCAGATCCTCACTTGCTCTCTGCTCTGATCCTCTGAGCACAGCACAGGGTCCTCCTGCCTGTGACAGGGGCAGCGTGCCAAGAGAAGGTGCACCTTTCCGTACATACCACATGGTTTCTGGCTCTCCCCTCTCTGCCCTGTTCTGCTCAGCTTTTGTCACAACTTACAGGACTGCTGAAACCCTGGGTGGTTGCGTTTTGGTTTTTTGGATTTGATTTCTTTTTGTTTGGGTTTTTTTTTTTTTTTTTTTAAGAGCTGCTGTACAGCAGTCAATTGATCGAGTGAACAGAACTGCCTGTAGGTCTTCGTGACAGAAGCAGAAAGCTCCAGATCTGTGGGTGGAAGACCTTTTGTTAGTGGTCAGAAATACCTCAAAAGCAGCAAGAAAGACTCTTCAATTTTCAAAAGTCTAGCAGATTAAAGATGACTCAAACAACCTTCAACTTTGCTAATAGGATGAGTAAATAGCAAGCTCTCAAAGGTTTTGTCAGCCTTCTCACTAATTCACATCTAGCTTTACACCTTACATGAAACTCAGAGTGTGTTGGAGTTACTTTTTTGGTTAAGTTTCATGAGCACAAGCCCCCAATATTGAAAGGAAGACTATACCAGTGGAGCCTGATGCAGTTACAGTGACAAAGGATGAAAAAACCCAAAGTGACAAAGGCAATTTATTAGCCCTCATATGGATTATCTTTGGATGAGCATCCTCCATAAAAACCAAAGTTACTTGTAATAAAATCTAGGCAGCAGGAATGTTGCAGGTCTGCAGAAAGACAGGTCAGCAGGCTCAACATCACCCTTGCTTTGCACAAATAGGCCTGAGATCTGGTTGTGCTGCACCTAAAACACATCCCTTCCTGCCAGGAAAATATTCTGAGCACCAGTCTAGAGACTCCCGTTTAGTCTACATCTGAAACAAGTAGCACTTCCAAATGATTCTCTTTTTCCTGTGCCCAGAAATCCCCCATCTGAGTATTAACGAAGCCTAACCCTGTTTAACCTATGAAATCCCAGATCAAATGGTATAACAGCATGCATTACACAGAGAAAGCCCAGGTATGACTGCAGTACCCATCTGCTTTGCTGTCCGATCCTTTATTTCCCTGTTGCAAACACCATTCCCTGCTAGTCAATTATGCCAGGCTCCGCAGCACAGGAGAGACTGGTAATTGGAGTGAAACATACGGAGAAAAAGGTTTGCTACAACTACCAAGTGCTAATTCTGAGCCAAACTCTTTGGGGACATTAATTAGCTCTTCAGGGTCTGGATGTTCTCTCAAGCAAGTCAATTTCCCAGATGCCTACTCAGCTGCTACTCAGTCCTTACTCAAGACCTTTGACATCACAGCGGGGAATTGGAGTTCAGTACGCATTTGCCCTACTACACAGAAAGACCTCTGACTTCAAAGACAGTCTATGTGAATGTTCTGGTTTTGTTTGGTAAAAAAAAAAACAGAAAAGTGAATTAACTGATTAACAGACCTGAAACAATGCTCTTCTGAGGAACTATGCTGAGATACACAGAGTGGAAGACACATTCAGATGCTTCTTGGAATCCACTACACAGCAGCGTGAAGGAAGGAGATACCAAACCTCAGCGTATGCCCTCCTGTGGGCTCACGATAACCCACAGTCACAAGGGTCAGCTAAGGAAAGTGCCACACAGTACAAAATAACAGGAATCTCAGAATCTGAAGTCCAGATGTAATGCCAGACACAAGGATTTTAGCAGGGAAACAAGTCTGCAGGAGCCGGCCCAGGATAGAAAGGCAGTAGTAGCTCAGGGCTCATAGTTCATGCACAGAAGAAAGTGAAGCAGATTCAGGCTCAAAAGATGAACTACATGATACAGCAAAATCTTTGTCACATGGCTCTGAGCAAAGCAACAACAGTAAGTCACACACAAAAATAAACATTCATTTTTCAACAGCTTTTGTGCCAACACCGCAATTTGAAGCGGTCATCAATCAATCCAAAATACAACAAACAAGTTACTTATGGAATTTCATAGCAGTTCCTGCCGAGCTGCCACACATGAGCTCTAGATACCTCAGGATTGTCACAGCACATCAGAAGGGAAATACAACAGCCAAACTCCATATTGTCTTTGCAGAGAACAACAGCCACGCACAAAGTTTCACTTGTTGATTTTTAAGGATCAGCGCTGATAATGATCAATACACAGTGAGTTTGATAAAGCTGTCTACACCAGCTACAATTTCAGGGACAGAGTCTGAAAATATAGGCTGCCTGAGGAGCTGGATGCAATCTTTTTTGACATTGGTCTTACCAATGTCAATCACATCTCTTTTAACAATTCTGAGAAATACAGGGAAAATAAGGACCTCAACCAGCCCAGCGCATGTAATTTTACCAAGTGATTCCAGGAATTCCCCCAGTTCAGCTGCAAACACACTTACCTGTCCTCACACATATGAGGGCTCAAGAACCGGGACAGGTCATCATCATGGCTGCTTTGCTGGCTGCTCTGCTGACTGCTGCAATTTGAGACAGGAAAACAAAAGCAATTAGTTAGCTTTTTATAAGTCCCCATGAAGCACTCTGGTTAAATCCAGAACAAGAAAAACACAAAGTTGCTCAAGAACTTCCCAGAATACAGACGTGACCTTGCACATGGCCTACACATGCCATCCCAGAACAGTTTCATACAGCTCAACATTCAGTTACTGAACTGCTGGATGTTCATACACCCCCCCGCCCCCTTCCAGGCAGCAGGACAAAACAGTTAAAACTGAACTATTCCTAAGGATGAAGTGGCTCAAATGAGATTTCTGGTGGCGAGTTGCACGCTGAGCCCACAAGATGTCACTGTCCCCCTTCAAATTGGGGAGATTCCCCCCCACACCTACTTAGACTTTACAACTCGAGTACAGAACAGATAAACAGTACAGGTGTATTGAATTGAATAAATTAACTCCGATGCAATAACAAACAAACAACTTTTACCACCAGAAAATATTAACAGAGAAAATACTTGAAAAAGTTTAGAAGTTCATCCATAATCTTGTCTTCATACTTTCAAGGAATGACAAAACTACAGCCAAGGAGACAGGAGGAACCAGAAAACCAGAAAGTACCTCAGTGACAGATGAGAACTACATGCTCTGGTACTAAACAGCATTTCTTCAACAAATCTGTACAAATAAATGGCTCTAACAAGCCTGCATGTTCACTTTTATGGATCAGAACCCTTAAAATTCCTGTTCTCCTTCCCATGAATCATTCTTCCAATTAGTTTTTCTTGAAAGACTGTTTGTAAGTTTTAAGGTAAGTATATCACAATCCTTTAACACGACCATTGTTCTCTTTTATTCTAAAGAAAAAAGAAAAAAAAGGAAAGGGAAGTACTTTCCCTTCCCCCTTGAAGTCAGAGTTTTTGCCAAGAAGTTTGCAGTTTCCTCTGAAAAGAGCCAGTAAGCCTTATTTTCATTTAATGTTTTCATCAACCACCTTGATTTTGACCAGTTGCTTCTCTGAAATCTTGAAGGGCTCCATTTTACTGAACATGACCTTCTGGAAAAACACATCATCTGTCTCAGGAACCCACACAGCACTTGAGACATCACACACACCTGGCACTGTCCACTACTTTTGTACCTGTTTAGAATATGAGGCAGAGAACTGGTCCCTACTATTAAGATAGAAAGGAGAGCAGGCTGAAGCTTTCAGAATTAGTGATCAGTATTTATAAATCTTCCAATAAAGAAATTAGCCTATGAGGTTGGACAAAAAGAAACAAAGCCCATGCAATATTTAAGACTTTCAGCTACAGATTTAAACTATGCATATTGTACAGAAGTCATCGGTGTGCATCTTGTGTGGGCACACACAGTCCCGCAGAGCGTCCTTGGCTTGTTTCCCCATCGCACAGTACATAGTTTTACCAGAGCCAAGACAAGTAAACATTTTCACAAAGGCCTCTCAGCAAGGGGACAGATTTAATTTTCTGCTCCACACTCACATGCTTAGTCATTCTTCTAAGAGTCTTGCTGTAGAAACAATAATCAGAGAATAAGAACTCTACATTGGCCTCAAGCTACAAATCAACAGCTGAGAAGGAATAATATAACCTAAAAAGCAAAGAAACATCTGTAATATAACAACACTTACCAAAGGAGAACTCCCAATGTATCACAGCCCTACAATAGCACCTGCAATGCTGCTAATCCCCTGTGAAAGCTTACTTTTGGGCAGCTATACAAGATGAACCTTAGACCTTTTCATGCTCACCCATCCATCATTAAATTTCTCATTCAGCAAGTCCTTTAAATCAAGGGTTAAAATTTAATCGAATCCACGTATTGCAACGCATTGCCATGTAACACCAGACCCGCTTCTCACCAGTGAACACAAGATTACAAGCAATGAAACAAACTCAGACCAGGAGAAAAAAAAATTAGTTTTTATCCACTTGCCTATTTGACAGTATTGGACATGAGCTATGTTTTACTACAATAGTGTTTTGCACAGAAGCTTAGCAATTGTGAGCTTTTCACACACGGAAAAGTCATTTCAGCATCCTGAATACTAGAGAGCACAGCTGTTAAATTCCCTAAAATGTACAGAGCAGTTGAAATGCAGAGCCTATTTTACTACACGAGGACCACCTTCCTTTGAAACGGCATAACAACAAATTGCTGTTACACTGGAGATAATATAAGGGGAAAATAAGAAAGGTACAGTTTTGTATCTATGGAGAAGACCAAAAATCAGTTCAAAGTCTCAGGAAATCAGCAGAACAAGCATATCTCATTCCAAAGCTCGGCACTGATAAAGCTCGATTTGGACAAGGCTTAAATCTTTGGGTACAGATGCCCAATGTGCCCCTCTCAATTTCAGAGACACTAAACATTACTTTAAGGCTTATACCCTGTGGTTTTTCCTTAATTCTCATGCAAATATTCAGACATATAACATTGCTTACTACTATAGAAACTGATTAAGAGTTTTAAATACAGATTAACCATGCCTTTTAACGATTAAATCTTTGAAAAGTCTACTTCCACCACTCTTCCATCTCACTGCTCCCAAACAATTTACCCAGATAGTCGAAGTACTAAAGAAATATTTTCCTACTGACTGAAAAAGAGGTGTTCTGATCACACACATCTCCTATTTTTTTCATATCTGGAAATAATCAGTGTTGCACTATTTGCAACAGATTATTATATTGAAGAAAAATAAGTAAGAGTCAATTTTGCAGTGGAAAAAGCTCTACACTGTTTGAGCAACAACAGCATATCTTGATAAAGGAAAACAGAACTTCAAACTTCAAAATCAAATTTGTATTCAATGTTCCATTTCTTATTTTAATATCAGCTCAGTTGCCAGTTCATCTCTCCACATCAGAGGACCCAACCACTGTTCTGTAGAAGAAACACGTTCCTAAGAACTCTTGTTACCACCTTTCTTTTCTACCATCCGTAATTCATTACAAGTCTTAAATAGTTTTTATTGACCTCATGACTGATGTTACACAGACATATACTTAGATGAACACTCATGAGACAGTTACACAAAAAAAAAAACAAAAACTTTTCCAAATCTTGCCAGAAGTGAAAGTGAACAGACTGCAGGTACTAAAAAAGGGCAAAACTTGCTTTTGTGTCTTAAATTAAGATTTCTCTGGCACTTGGTCTTGGGAAGTTATGAGCTATAACTAGATTTTGTACTATTCTTATCCTCTTGCCTTTTTTTTCTTTTTAATAAGTCATGTTTTATTCTGAGATTTCAGTCTCTCTGAAGGGTAAGACAGAGCCAAGATCTCTTCTCATTTTATGCATGAATAGGCTTTTAAAACTAAGCAGGGCTTCTAGTAGAAATTATCTGTCCAGATTTCACAAAGTTCAGACACTCAGGTCAATGTTTAGACACTAGGAGCCTCCTTAGACTTCTATACCCTCCCGATGTGGGAGATAAAGCCACCATGCTTTTGTATCTACAGCTGTGCTTGGCAGATTTTTATTCAGAGGAAATTTTTTTCCGATTGTAATAGATAAACAGGCAAGTAAAGAAATAGGAAAAAAATGGCTATATTCTGGAAGATATAATCAGTTAATGAGTTTGGAGAATTATTCATAAAAATCTGTGGCCTTCAGAAGGCTATTGTTACCCACGGCTACTAGCAAAATTTTCAGGTCTGAATCTAGACAAATATTTTGTATTTGTTTTGCTTAAGTAACCCCATATTCATAGACTTTGGGTTCAGTATTAAGCATTTCAAAAAGTAGAATAGACAATTGACCGTCAGATACACATATTTTCTTCAATTGCTTTCAACAACTGTGGCAGCAGTTCTTGGAACTCAAAGCTAATATTTATGAAATCAGTTCAGATCAGTTCCAAAGGAGTTCCTTCCAAGAAACGGGTGGCAAGCATCCTGTTTCTGTGCATGTTTCACAGGTGACAGACAAGCAGATGCAAGAGGAAAATTTGTTCCCAAGCTTGCATAGTGCATCAGTGCAACAAATGGAAGGCAGAGTAGAAGGTGGAATTTCAAGTGCCTTTTTTTAACCTAAACTTAGGGCACACGCTACCTGGAGCCTAACATGTTGCCAGCATTCCTAGGAACCAAAGGAGCACTTCCTACTCCAGACCTTCTTATGTTTTTAATAACTCAGTTTCATATACTGAGGGATGTTTACAGTCTAAACCCATTAGTAATGACCAAAAAAAGATAACGGAAAGCTACCTCAGCCCTAGTGAACAGTTGCATATATATCTTGTAGACCATCATAATTAGTACTAATTGTCCTTTGCAGTCACATTCAGAGTTGGAGAGCCAGAGTCTGAATCTGTAGCAGTCATCTCACCTTGCTGGAAAGGGTTACAAACAGCAGGATGGGCAAGTTTTCTCCTCTCACCACATTCATTTCACAGATGAAAACATCAGCATGAACCTCCCCAGCTGCCAAGGCAAGCGCCTTCATCAACATCCTATTCAACAGTGAACAACAGGCATCTTAAACTGCAACACACAATCCAGTGGAACACAACTGTGGTAATGAACACGATGATTAATTGTTAAATACCATTGACAGACCCAGTGCTGTGCCAGACAGGAAATACAGATGGACCGAGGGTAAATATTTGCTCAGCAGGTAAGATCAACAGAAGTGACATTCCAAGCTGTTTGTAAATTAGTCAGTTTTGATACTCTTGTGTGACTGGTCATCCTAAACCACACAAATACTGAAAGGTAAATATTTAAAAAGAAAACCACAAATACCAATAAAAAAAACAAATAACAGAGCTGAGGGAATTCAAAGGCACTTGGCACACATCATAAACAAATGACAAAAACCTGCATTCGCAGCAAACAACATCAGTACTCTTCATGAGATACATGAATCTATTATTAAAAACTCAGTTCACTGGAGGCACAAGTAAATTCTCATTTGAACTTGCAGGTTCAAAAAGGGAAAAGATTACATTAACAGAGTTGCTACTAAGCCATTATTCATACACTTACGCATTTCAGATGAGAAAAGATACCACATAAATGGAAGTTGGTGCTTCTAGACTTTCCAAAGCTACCAAAAGCAGAGAAGATGGGCTGCTTACTACAGAGATTGAAGATATAAAAGAGCACAGATACCAGATAAATACCCAACTACATATTCAGGCCCCAAATTCAATCTGTAGGTTATTCACACACTCGCACTGATTCACTTTTCTCCAGAAACCAAAGTTTTTAATGTCATTTGAAAGACTAACAAGGAGAGACGTACTCCAAAAGCTTGGGACATGATTAAAATCTGTAATAATTTTTTCTGCCAACAGCTCTCTGCTTCAAAACACACCATCTCACATTTGTCCTCCTAAAAACCTCAATTAACCAACTCCAGCTACAAGCAGAGCATTAAGCAGCAATCCATTTGCCGCCTCTTCTACAAAATCCCTGTGGAGCTGTCAGTTCCTCACACAAATGAGATTTCAACAAGAGTCTTATCAAAACTTGAAAAAGCAAAAATGCACTGGCAATCCCAGTACACGCACCTACCACTTCCCACAGCAGCTTGCTCTATTTCTCACAAAGGAGAAGCTCCACTTCCTCTCCTCTGACCTAAAACTGGAACATGGACATTTATGAAAGCCAGAGCACCAAAGCAATACCAAATTTAGTTACTCATGTTGCAGCTTCTTGGAATTGTACGGCATGAAGTGACCAAAACCCCAGTTCCCCAAGCCTTTGGAGTCCTCTGTTATCACCAGCAGACAGGGCTTCAATCATCTTCTCTTCAGCAACTACTTTTTCTCAGAGGTTTGTAAATACTGATACTATCTGAAGCCAATAGTTATCTCAGATGGCATTTCCATGATGTGAGAGGCTCTATCACCTTTACTCTCATAGCTTTTTGGATTTCTATTCTTCACATTTAGCAGTTACTTAGAGGAAAAAATCATGTCACTATCTCAGGCTTTCATGAGAGTTTTCTTCTAGAAAACACCACAACATTTTTCCGAGGTGTAGAAGGAAGAAAGAGGTGAACGAAGCATTCATTTCTTCCCAGAAACATTCAGAGTGAATATCCATTTTGTTAAGGAAAGCAAAAGTATTATGAACTACTTGCAATTAAAGATTCATTTGTTTTTATAAAAATTTCAAAATATCTAAAACACTTATTTGTAAATAATATTTTAGCACAAGTTCCAACAAATCAGCAGTTCACTGTTAACTGATGTATCTCACTAGGGTGACCAAGAGACTTCACAAGTGAACTTTCTTCTTAAAGAAAAAAGGAGGTGTTTTACCTCTTTCTGCCACAGAATGTGAATGGTAGCAGGCACAGAACACTGCTGAATGCTGCTGAAGATTCTCCTGTCATGGCATTTGTTTCATACTATCAGATATGCTATCAAGATTTCATCTGTAAAACCTCCACAGTTGTGTCTGGCAACTCAGGAAACCTTCATCTCCTCAGCATGTACTCTTTTCCAAGATAAGATGGGATTGAACGCTTCTAATGTACTTTTTAAATGTCTGTCCTAGCTTAGCCCTGCTCAGGACCAAGCTACATATTCTCTCACTCACTCCCCCCACCCTCCAGTGGGACAGAGAGGAGAATGGGTAAAGAAAAGGCAGCAAAACTCGTGGGTTGAGATGAAACAGAAAAATTTGAGAGATAACAGAAGAAAACAAAACAGACAGAAAACAAATATAGTACAGTACCTCACAGCAAATCCTGATGCCCAGTTTCCTCCTGAATAGCAGGAGACTCCCCTCAGCACCCTCCTCACTCACACACTGAGCCTGATGTCCCATGGGATGGAACAGCCCCTTGGCTAATTTGGGTAAACCTACCCCAGCTGTTGGCTAATTAGTTAACTATCCCAGCTGTGTCCCCCAGCCATAGGGGCCACCAGCTGCAGTTCCTCTCCCAGCTCAGGTGAAAGTTAACTCTATCCTAGCCAGAACCAGGACAAGATCTTATGTTAGAGGCATTTTAGGACATCGATGAGTCCTTCCCTTTAGCTGAACCCATCATTCAAGACTTCAGTAAGTGTCCTAGTTTACAGCAGAAGACCCAACTAAGGACACATTCATCTTTAGAAACGTGAAGAGCTACAGCACAGTCTATTTCCCATTGGTCCAACAAAACCCACAGTAAGTTTTACATTCTTTGGAGCACCAACATTTTGCATTTCATTATTAACAAGTCTGGATGCTGTGATAGACCAAATTTATCTTTTGGACAAGCATTAACAGAAGACAAATTAGGAGGTTTTGGAGAGCCCAAGGGAAAGGGAGCTCTGGGAAGGGACTGCACACATCAGGACACAACAGCCTCCAGGACCTTCTGCAAGAGCAAGTTCAGCAAGGAGTAACAGAGAAAAACCTTTTACCATTCTTGGCATTCTGGCTTATTTCTTCCCACAGTAGGGGAGCACATTCAGATCACCACTGGTACAATCTTTGCCCAGCACAGATGCTTCATGGGAAACTGTTCAAGAACTAAAGACTCACTATGCCTCAGCTATTACATATGTACACCACCGCCGAGCATTCACAGGAGCCTAAGTCAGGCAGCGATAGCGCAGGGCCCCCCTATTTACCCTCAGCCTCTGCCAGTGGAAGGGTAGAAGAACAAGATCTCATTCCAGCACTGGTCTTGGGCTGAAAGGGGAACAGTCCTTGAAGCCGAAGTGATCTACCCTCTCAGCAGTTCTTCCTTTACACATCAGGAACCACATGCAGTTCCAGAGATTACTAGCAAGGGTGGCTTTGGGAAGTAAATAATAAATTAAAGCAGATACACTCTCTCATCCCCACATCAATAATGCATGTTCATTACATGCATAGCAAAACGCTAGCAGATTGCGTGTACTAGCCTGTGAGGAAAGAAATACCATCATGCCTTAATAAAAAAATTGCACACTTGTGTGCAGGGTTCATACTTGAGAAAGCTGTGTGCAGGTAAACAACTTCTCTCATGACCTGGGTAGCAAGTGATGGACGAAGAGTATAGGTAAGAAGCTGTTTGCATCCCTTATCAAAATCATCCTATTTATCCTGATCCCTCAGAGCAAGCTTGTAGCTTGGATCATGCTTTTGCACAAGGACAAGTTACAGGGAAACTCCTGCCCCCAAGAAATGGCTTCTTCCTGCTCTTTCACCTTGAGCAAAACTGTGCCACAGCAAGCAAGGCTCTTACCTGCCATTCTCTGCTGCTTAATGAAAAGAAAAAAAAAAACAGTCTCTTCTGCTCTCACTATCAGTCTCTTCACAGCTTTTAGAGAACTAGCAAGTAAACAAAGCTTAAAATTATCCAGGCTGTTAAAAACTAACCAGTTTTGCATGCTGAAGTTTCCAGATTAAAAAAGCAGCCAGCCTTCATCAGACCTGGAGCATTACAGACAGCATTTGGAGTCCTAAAAGCATTTGTTTATTCCCTTGGATGCTTACTGTATGCTAATGGTCACAGAGCTCTTGCTCAGGGGCATGTGAGCAACACATGCATCACTGGACTAAGGCAGCTGGTGCACAGATTGCTCTCAGCTACCAGCTTTCCTGGGAAAACCCTGCCACACAAAAAGGAAAATAGCTGGTCATATAATGGTGCTGAAGTTTACCAGACTTAAAAAAACTCAAGTTGCTTAACAACGATTTAACTAGAAAGAGGAAGTGACTGGAAGCAAACTGAATTAATTTCTCTGGTGGGAATCACATGCTGATGGCTGCCCCCTGTACCAGGTGAAATTTGAGAAGCTTTATATCTGTCTGCTTTACATAAAGCCAGCTTCTTGCTCTGCTATTTTAGAACTGGGTTTCACATGCAACAGCCTCAAGGCACAGTAAGATTTCCCCCACGGTGCTAGTTCCTAATCTCTTTGAAATTAATGCCAAAAAAATCCTTTAGGGTTCATCACCCTGTGACTAACTCCCCACAGATTCTCCTTGCTTTGTGTTGTTTCCACACCTGCTGAGTTCTGCAAGCCCAACGATGATCTCTGCATTCCGCAAGCCCAGAGGCTCAGTACAGTGTGACTAGCAAAGCGTTTGGGTTTTTCCCCCTCTGGACTAGAAATGCAAAGTTCCATTCAAAACCATCGCATTTCCCACTGCAATGGGGATAGATTTGGAGCCTGCTACGTATCAAGAAAAAAGGTACCATGCTGGCTTTGGTATGCTAACACCACCTAATCCATCCACCTTAGCTTTTTTCCAGTCACTGCTTCAAAACATAAGCCAGAAATGTCTTAGTGATGAATAAGCAGAAAGCTGTCAGCATAACCATGAAGATAACGTGTATATGAATGAAGTTTTCTTATTCATTAATATTAAAAAATTTCTTGGCCTCTGTCTCAAACACTTTCACCATCACTTTAGCATATGCCCTATGCATTATCCTCTGTTCTCCATGCTATAACTGAATCACTACTTATATGACCACAGCTAAACAAAAATCAGTAATATATCTCAGCCAAGATACCTTTTTCAATGTTAACTTTTTGAGAGGTATTATCAAATCCTCAATGGCATGCATTTATTGATGAAATTTCTCCAAAACTTAATAAAATGACAGACTAACCTTGCTAAAGGGACCTCACACAAGAAGAGTTACCACATAAACAGAGTGGATATTAGTAGAAGACAGAGCTCTGTCCTATAAACACTCAGGCAACACATCAGTCTGAGTCAGTGGATGCAGAAAGAGTAAAAGTTTTTTTTAAAATGCAAGTGCAGTACATCATTTCAAGCATGAACTCACATCAGTTGCATGGAAGTTGCGAAGCAACAAAAAAATTGTCTCACACTAAGCTAGTATAAGGATTTATAGTGCACTGATTTCTCAGAGAATCCTTTCAAGTGTCTTATGTATTTCCTACCTTCAGGAAAGGCAGATTGTTCCACTCTGCAGAGTAAACTATACTGCATGTTGTAAACCCTGATTGCACCTGCAGAGGGTTATGTAAGGTGCAATTTTTTCTTTGTATAACACAATAACTCCCTGGGCATTAATTTTCCTGTGTTGACAAGCTCTTGGAGGGCTTTGTGAATTATTTGTCCCGTTTTGAGCTAATGGACTGAGTGACTTTCAAAGTCTGGAAAGCAACCAAGAACTGAATCCAGACATCTTGACATACAGACCCCCCTACTAGCCACGAACTACTCTGACATCCTCACATTCTCCCAATGTCAGCAACTGAAGAAGGGTTTCAGAGAAGGCCTCAGCAGCAAGAATGAACATCACAAAAAAAAAATCACTAACAAAGGTTTGGCATCATCACTCCCTGTCCCTGTAATTCCAGCAGAGAGGTCACCTCCTCTCCCTCAAGGGTTTCTTCAGCACACCTCAAATGAAGTTAAGTCTTATCACTTATTCTTGAGGACAGTCTCCCTTACTCAGAAGGAAGTTATTTTCACTGGCTCTGTATTACCTGTAGAAGGTATGCAGAGGACCATGAAAAAGGAGAGATCCCAGCATTGCTGTTTCTAACATGCCTACTGTTTGCACACAAGGATTAGACCATTTGGTCTGGCATCAGCAGCTCCAACCAACTACATTATCCATTCCAGCCAACAAGTGAGGACAAAGTCCCAAGGAGAAGCATGCCAAGATTTCTAGGGGAACAACAGATCCTATCTACTTATCATGGACAGGTTCTTCTTGGAAGCAGGGAAGGGAAAGTGGCCAAAAACATACCTGCTCTCACTGTATTCCTTCTTCTCTCTCACACGCAGCCACTTCCGAAGGAGGAAGCGCTTGCGCCGCGGGGAGGCACTGGGCGTGGAGCAGTTGGACCACGGAGTGTCCTCATCACTGGAGGGGGTGATTTCAATGGATGGGAGCTGCAGGTATTCCTTGCTGGAGGAAGGAGAATCCTGATACCTGCTGGCCTCCAGGCTCTGCTCCTGCACATTCTTCATCCGCCTCATCTTGAAGCGCTTCCTGCGCAGGGTTGGGGTGGACGAACTGGACCAGGCACGGCCACCCTCCACCACCTGCTGCTCTGGGACTTGCAGTGCTGGGAGCTGCAGGGTTTCTGTCATATTGGCAGCTGGCATCAGATGCCCTTTCTCTTTCTGCTCCCACCCCCAGGCACACTATCTCTGATCTCTGTGTAAACCACACCACAGAACCACAACTTGCCTTCCTCCTCCCTCACCCAGTCCAGTACTGCCCTCCCTGTCAGGCAGGAAACCTCATGTTCTTCACGTGCTTTCATTTAACAAACCAGCAGGGTGGGGAGGGGATGTTCAGGGGACAGACATGCCACAAGGGAAGCTAGTTTCAAGTTTCTTTTCTCCTTCTCCTCTCTACAAAACAAGGTCCCTCCCCTGCCTGGTCTCTCTCAAAGCAGCAGGTTTCGCACCGAAACAAGGGTTGCCAGCAACAGCTTCGCTCACTCACAGCTTTCCCCCACCCTTTTGCCTTCCATCCTCTTTGCCTAATGCTGGTTCAGGAAAAAGTCTCCTGGGGCCGTGCTAGGAAACTCAGCTGTGGTCTTCTCAAGAGATGAAGCAAGTATGGAGTGGAGCGGCGTGGAGCTGTGAGAAGGTCAGAAAGAGAAACAAAGAGGGAGGGAAGTAACAATACTAGAAAAAATCAGGAGAAAGTAGGAGGAGCAGCATGTTCTTTTTCTGTAGCGGGCAAGACATATGCAGGCAGCTGTCGCAAGCGAAACTGCACTCTTAATCCCGAGACACAGGGTTTATATTACCAAATCTGCTGCTGCTACAAATCAACCGAATGACAAAGGGTAGGAAGGAATAATAGCCTGCTGTAGAAGCCAATTGGCCAGGCTTTTCCCTCACCCCACCTTCCTGCTCAGACAGTCCCCTCTACCCAGGGAGGGTGCATGCAAACTTAGACTTTCAGCCTTCTTTCACAACTAGGGGTTTTTTTTTCATCCCCATTGACTGCTCACAGGGAAGGAGAGGGATTCAGGGACAGCTAAAAAGGCAGTAGCAGCAGGTGGCACCAGAACTGGGAAGCTGGTTATTTTTTTATCTCAGGTTTACACAAGTCAAAGTTGATAAAAGAGTTCTTGGAGGGCAATGCTGCTTCCAAAATGACAGCGGATGATGGATGGTCTCAGGTCTAGAAACCAACAAAGACACCACATAAAGACAATTAGACATGCAGAACAGATTTTAGAGCAGGAGAAAGACACATACTACATGGAAGATTCCCAGGCATTTAATACACTAAGGAAGCTCTACCAAGGGTGAAGCACTGGGAGAAACAGCAGCCTCAGGACAAGCCTTAAAAAATTCTGGTAGTGAAATCAAATCAGGGAAATCCAAAGTTTGACAGATTCTTCATCAAGATCCCTTGAGTTTCACTGAATGCTCCTGAATAAAGTTGTATTTTCAGTTGCAAAAGTGACATAGGAACTTCAGTTCTCTCAGGGAATGATTAGAATTCAGCTGTGTGAATTTCAAGAATGCTATCAGGAAGAAAAACCACAACTCTAAATCAACTTGAGACAGCTTTAGTTTTCTTTGTTCAACAGCCTGAACCTTTAAAAATATTAGTTTCAGGATAGAAAATATTTGTCAACCTAAATCAAAATAGTTTCTTGCACGGACTGCCTCAGTTGTTTGAAAATAAACTTCACAAGAACTTTAAACATCAAAACCCACTGTCTGGGACAGATAACTAAACATGCCAAGAAAGGAAGATTCATAACAGCGGGAACAAAGGGGAAGGAAAATATTTCAATAATAATTTTTTTTTTTTAAATCCTCACTTGCTATGTTCTACTTGGTTGCACTGTCCTTTTTGCTCTGCTCATCTTGTAAGGCCATAGCTCAAACAATTCAAAATCAATTTCTGGGGCTCCTGTCACCTCGGTATCTCTGCATCAGCTGCACACACACAATTAGAATGCCTTCTACAAACATCCGCTTAAAAAAGGAAGCCAAATAAAACAGGTTAAGTCCAAGAAACAAAAATCTACAGGTTACACAAAACCCCAATGTTCCATACTTGAAGACTTGCATGAGTGGCCGTGCATCCTCTCTGCCTCTTCAGGGCCAACACCTTTGCTCCCTCCTCTGCAACATGGATAAACCCAAACCTGAGCACTTCAGCCACCTCTTGCCATCATTTCTATCACACCACCACACATTCAGCCTGTACATAACACCCCTGGCTACCTGTTAACACAGAAAATTAACTGGCATCTTCCCATGGCATCTGGGAATCAAAAGCCCACAGTATGATTCCTAAATTTTAACCAGAAGTATGTGCAACTTTGAGGGAAGGGATTAGCAGCCCTTTGGAGGTTACCGCAAAGAAGTTTTTCTCCATGTATTAATGAGCTTGATCTCCTGTGGAACCTTTAGTCAGCCACAAAAGAGTCTCATTTAATTGCAGAAATAACTGTAATTAAGAGCCAAAGTTTGCACTGCTGTATGCTTTCTTCAGTAATAAACTGCACAGTGGACATTGCAAAGCCTCAAAACACTCACAGATGTTATCTAAGGAGTCAACAAGAGACTCGTACTGCACTGCTCTGGGCAACAGCAGCAGTTGGTAATAATTTTTTTTTTTGGCAAGGAAATATCAGCCCTTTTCACCAGTCTGCTTTTTTTCCATAGCCATGTCAGTACAATTTCTTCACCCTCAGTCTCATTGAATACCAGTGGAACTTATTTTCAGCAAGATCCTTTCCCACTCCCTTCATGCATATGAAACTGGAAATATTTTTTAGGCTGTGCTATGAAATTTCTCCCACTTAGGACAGTATACATGCATGGGAACTACGTCTTTAATTCCAAGTACTTCACTGGTTAGTAAGCAACACTTACTGGCATTCCAACATTCTCAGCGCATTTTTATTTTGGAGAGAGGATGCTGGCCACCTGTCTGATGCTCAGAGAAAAAAGAGAAGCTATGTAATAAGAGAGACAGCTCAAACACTTGACCCACAAAGTGAGAACACCAACCAAGATCAAGCACTATTTCTGTACAAATCACAACAGCACTATTTAACTGCCTCCCTGAGAGCCTGTGTTGCTAGAGCCTTCTTTAATGACTACTCCTGTAGTTTCATGATCTAATGACAGGTTAATTAAAGCTGCAAATGGTTGTCAATGCTTCATGTTGATTACTAATCTCTCTGCCTTTCTCCTAACATTGAGTTTTCCAGTATCCTCAGAAGAGGACTTATGAATTAAGCAAAGAGGAAAGAAAAATCCTCTGAAAAACGAAAATCTCTTCCCTCAGTGAAGAACATGAACTACAGCCAGCACAGATTCTTTGGCACTTCTTTCCTTAATAGCTTTCCCATGCATTTAAGGGGCAGTAAAACATCATCCCTGGTAGATGAATAGAGAGTAGGAGATGACACAGAGTACACTGCAAGAAAACCATTTATCAGTTAAAAGCAGTTATTTTAAAATACAGGAAATACATACACTTATTTGGAAGACTATCAAAGTCATTCAGATGCACAATATCTGGCTACAGGAGCTCTGTCAGGTCAGGCAGGGAGATGCCTCTAAGATGCAGCACTGAGACTTGGAAAAATTCAAGTCATCTCTCTCCATTCCAACTCCCCTTTTCCCACACTTCAACAGCACGTTGAACTCATTTTCCTTCCTGGGCACACAGTTGAGAGCAGCTTCTGAGAAACCTGCCATGCCTGCAACAGAGCAACTCCGCTACATCAAAACTCTGATTTTCCAATTCCAGAACTCGCATGTTTCTTTCTGTTTAAATTCTGGAGTAATTTTGTGAGTTTAAATGAAGTAGTAATGTATTTATCTGCATTTACTTTTGCATTCCAACAATTTTCCACAAGAACAGTCAGGTTATCTTTGAACTGGAACACTTTGGGCATCCCTTGGTCTTCGCATAGTAAATTAGAATGAAGCCGATTACGATTTGACATATGACAGCTTGTGAATACACGCAAGGAGCACGCGTTGGCTAGCCGTTTTACTTCAGTTTAGTGCCCTACCAATCTGCCCCTTTAAATCACACACCACCAACCAGCAGTTGCTATCATTTGCACATACACAGTCCATTTTATTTTGGATATGTGATACTGGATACCTGCATGTGTTGTTCTCTGAAACCCAAGGGCTGTGTTACAAGACAGATGACCTGAATTTCACAGGCTGTGGGGCGAGAAATAGCAGCAACAGGCTGATACCTCAAGCAAGATGGAGGCACTCCTGTGGCCCATGCATTCCCCAATTCTTCCCTGCTCAGTACAACTTCTATTCAGGACTTCCCACGATCTCTTCCACAGGCAGCCCAGTTCAGAAAGTAGTCTTGCACATTTATTCATGACCACAAATCCTGATTACTTAGGTTAAACACTGTCTCAGCACCTCTTCCTTCATCTCCCAGAAATCATGCTGTAAAGGAACATAAACACATTTTTACCCCAAAGGACTCAGGATGTCCCTTCCATGCCACCTAACCAAAGAACACTCTTGCAGTTTGAGCAAAAATAATGGAAGTGCTTTCAATCACGTTTCCAGTCAGTGAGAAATCAACTGTTGGATAACTTGCATAAACTGCACCAGCCTCTGCCATAAGACTAACATGTCTCACTGGTAAAAAATAATTAGCCTCTGATTTAAGATACAGATGTGTACATACTTGTACTCACAGCCTATGCATGTACTAAGTGCATCACAGAAGATGACCTGATCCAAAAACTAGGAACAGTCACTCTCAGCTTCTACCAGAATCACATCATCGTCAACAGCGTGGGTAACACCACAGGTCAGAAAGGGGTTGCAGTACACTTCGCCACATCAGCTTCTACCAACTCCTACCAGAACCAAACACAATTTGTGGAATATGTATTACATGACATATTAGTTGCTGCTCATTTTAGCAATTCTTAAGGAGGCTGAAGAGAAGGCTGATGCCAACAGGGCTTTCTGCTTAGAACAGATTCTGCAAAGATATCTATTTGTGCCTTCCTTTCCAAAATAAACAATTCTCATATCAGCAAAAACGATTGACATCTTTAATGGTTAAATAAGAGTGCCATGTATAACAAGGCCTCGTACACAGTAGCAAACACCAGATTCCTCAGATACCCTTCAGAATTGCAGAAATTGTCAAACATGATTTAAATAGCACAGCACTAGAACAATACTTTCAGCACTAGGACAATACTTTCACAGTTCATTTCTTCAGGTAATGCTCTTCCTCCAAATTGAAAAGGACAGTGGAGCCAAAGATAGCAAGCAAACCAAATTAAATCAGTGTGAGGACTTTGCAGTAATATTTCATCAGAAGATGGCAATAGTGCAAAGATTCTTGGACCTTTTTCTCAGTTTGAGTTTTTCTTTGCCATGTAGAACTGAAGTGAATTATTTGGCACTGCTTATTTACGCTGCTCAAGACTTCTCACTTGAGCATCCGAAAGGGAAGGGGATTTCTTCTCATAAATCTAACAGAGGGGATGGAGGGTCGATCAATTAAATTCAGTCTCTCACAAAACATAGGACAATCCTTTAGAGTGAGTTTCCGTAGGAGCTTGGCACCTGGTTTGGGCTACATACATTGCAAATGAAAGAAGCAAGGGGACTCTGTCCAAATTCCCTGGAACCCCTCTACCTGTACAGCGCTTACCGAATGGGTCACAGCTCACAGCACACACCATTAACCACAGGAGAACAGGTCTAAGTACAAAAGGTCTCTGAACAGCACATTCTTCCCTCCCCAGCTAAAATACCTGCTTCACTGGCTCCACTCAGTCAAGTTTGCTGTATTTAACCCAGACTCGCACACAGAAATGTGCGCCCCAGCTGAAGGGCCCCGAGCACACTGAATAACTTCACTCAGCTCTTTGGGAAAATAAAACCCATTGCCTACACAGCTGTGACAAACTCACAGTTCTCATTAAAAAAAAAATCAGATATGCCTAAATTTTATTTGCCCTAACAGCAACAAAGCTTCCCTCTGCTAAACCACATGCAGGAAGCACCGAAGAGCTGCATTCCAAATTACACCCTAACAAATGTAATCAGGCCTCATCACATTTGTGAGCAACCCAGCCAATATGCACAGACACAAGCAACAAAAATTAGACTCTCAAGTGAAAGCAGTGGTGAACAAACAGGTACAGCTAAGCAGCAAAATGCATTGCTCACCACAAGGGAAGTGTTCTCCCAGGTTTCCACATATATATTCACCTGGATATTTCAACATCAACACCTACCCTCTACAAAAACCTAAACATTTTGCTTTTTGTGATATGTTTACAAAAGAGTTTGAGTAAGAGCTTAACTCTTTTCCCTCTTCAGTTTAGCCACAAAAAAAAAAATGAGGCAAGTAGCCAAAGTCTCAGCACAGTGCTCTTGGAAGTTTTACTACTTGTGGTTTTTGGACAAATAACTGAAACAGCCCCTTTCCTCCAACACGAAACTCAGCACCCAGCAGACAGTTCTGAAGAAAAGCACAATATCCATATGAAAGCGTGGAGAAGCTTCCACAGATAAAAAACCCCTGTGATCAAGCAAGCACAGACTGCAAAGTACAGGGTGTTACTAGTTGAAAGGAGAAAAAAAATTCCGTGGTCATAAGAAATAGGACAAGCCAAAGTACAAGAACAGCAAGGCTTTGGTATTTGCTTCCATTCTGCACCTGGACAAACCAAGACTTGCAAACAAAACTAAAGAAGGAATGATGTTTTATTACAGAAAACCCTGCAGTGCAGTGATTGAGAGTCTCACAAGCTCAGTCATTTTTCTTCTCATTTAAGGAAGATGCAACTAATTACTTGTACAAAAGCAGTCTGGAAAACTACAGCTTTACTAATCAGAACTCAGAGACTTAAATCTCAAACCCCTGCAATACATGTGGTGCCCTTCTGTAAGTAGTGGTTATGTAGATCTTCTCCCACCCAGGCCTTTGGTTTAGCTCAGAAGGAAAAACTAACTTTGCCAAGCACTGTACTGTCCTTTCTAGGATGGCCTGCCTCCAATTACAATTTATATCTGGCTAAGAGCAGTGATTCCCTCATTACTTGCATGCGGTTTGCATGACTGATATAGAAAATATAGGAACCTAAAGCTGAGTCTAAAGACAATAAATGACAGTGTTACCTGTAGATCATTATTTTTACCAACAGCATGGTTGGAAAGAGAATATTAAGTATTTCTCCTGTCTTATATTCAGGACAACTAAAACCAATCCTGAAACAATTGTCATCTCCCTCCTTTTTTCTTTACAGAGCAGGAAGAGGCAGAACATTTCTTTGTCCTACAAAAATACTGTGGAAAGGAATGCCTGTCAGGAAAAAATTTGAGTCTTATTCTGCACAAGGTCTAATGGAAACAACCAAAATAGCTCTGAACTCAGAAGAGCTGCTGAAATGACAAAAGGACAGAAAAAGTTCTTTCCTATAGTTCATAAACTCATTTTACAATAAGCCTAGAGAAATTGCTTCATTAATACCATTCCTGTCCATCACCTCCATTATCCACAACTGCACCAGCAAGACTGATAGAGCCCATTCCTTCAATTAGGAAAATGCCTGAGGACAACTGTCATTTTTCTTCACAATTTCTTGAAGAGAGCTATTTGAAAAATGCTGCGTGGACAGTTGACAACTGTCTCCTCCAGCTGGCTTTGACATTCACACTTACAACCTTGCACTGGCTGTTATGAACATACACATCACATGATACAGACAAATCTCTCTCCATTGACATGTATTACATGCCATAAACATGTTTGATGCACGAAATATACACAGACTATAAAACTCATACCCATGTTTCTTGTTTGCATAACAGGGCATATATAAGACGGTGCATGTACCACATCTTCAGCATCAGTAGGGAGAGATTACAGTAAGTTAGTACGGAAGAGTTCTGTACATTGAGATCACGAAGCTTTGGCACATGCAGTGTCACAGAGTAGATGCCACATAAGCAGAAGGCATTGAATATGCCCCTCAGGCAGAGCTTTTACCTGAGTATGCGTGTACAGGTGTGAAACAACTGATGAGTGCCTCTGCAATACACTAAGGAATGTAGCAGATCCTGTATATCTCAGAAACAGCCGTTACAGCTATTGCCTGAACATGACAGACATTGCCAGCAGCAATCTCTGACTACGTTTTCATTTGCTAAGGCTAGTGATGCCTTTCCTGCAACAAAGTAGGCTACACAGCTAGTATAGGTTGTAAATAAGCTAAACATATACGCACAATTTCAGCCACCACCGAGTCTCACTGACCTAGTTCCAAACAGTTGCTGAGGATCATCAGTCTCATCGTCAAATTTACTGAAATAGCTTAGAACCCTCAGGTTGTGTCGCAATTGCCAGAAGTCTGCTTCCTGTATTTTCCTGCCGAATTATCATTATGCTCTTGTGAGACTTTTGGGGAAAGCAAGGTCAAACTCTGCAGAGGCACTCAAGGTCAGAGGCAGTGCTTTGAGGGGAAGCTTACACTAACAATGCCCAGACTGTGCTTTATCTATTTAATCTATGCCCAGAGCTACAAACCATAACCTAAATGAAAATTTCCTTTGTTTGCCATTTAATATAAAATTAGCAACAGGAGCAAACAGGTGAGACTTCTTCAGCTGTTTGGATTTTTAAGTCATGTTAAACAATCACAACATTGATTTTTACCCAGCATGTTCGATTTGAGCAGCACTACGAGGTTTTATCTGCAATCACAGAGAAAAGGGTTTGCACCACACATCATGTCGTGTCACCAACAAAAGCAATTTCAGTACAAAACAAGCATCCTTTTCAAGGTGGTGAATAGAAAAGTACTTCGTTATTATTTCTCCTTCCTGATCAGAGCTACAGCAAGCTTTGGAATCCAACTGCTTGTGAACTAGAAAGTCTGTTTCCCTGAAAATAAGTAATTTTAAAGTATGACAATCTTAGCATCCTATTCTTTTCTTTATTAAATTTGAGCAAGGGGTGCACTACTGTTTGCTAGGCTTTAATTCTCTGTTAACATCTCCAGTTATTTTATTGCCTCTGATGCCAATTTCTCTCCTGTCATGTCTGAACTGTAACTCAGTTGTGAATGACAAGAATATTTTCAAATTAAACATAATCCTGATTACTTTAATAACACACCCTCTGCTGTCTCTGCTTGTTTACAGCTCCAACCGAATTTCATAACCTCTCATGCTTACTATTTTCTCCAGTCACGAGAGTTCCAAAATGCAAGGACATGAGTTTATGTTCAAAGTCCTTCTTAAACCAAGGGCGAAGATGACTGCAATGTGATACTACTGCATGCAATGCTGTCTACATGAAGAGAAGAAAAAGAGACCCTAAAAAACCTCAGAATTAACTATATGTAACAGCACCAAAACTTGGTACTTGGTACAGAGGCTAAGTACTTTCTCCTTCATCCAACAAAATGGGACTTATTTGTCACCTAATTAAGTCTTAGAAAAGATAGCATCTTAAATTCACATTTTAAGTTTGTCTCACCATCAGGACTGTGATTGAAGCGGAGCATCCACAGGGGATCATTTGTTCAACCTGAGGTTTCTTGGATGCATCACGAATCCCTACAACCAGAAGCATCATACACTTGGTCCAGGTTCCCATTCCTGCCTCCCAAAGCCCACAGCCCCCCAAATTCTCTGAAAACCAAGGACGGCAGAAACAGCAAAGCTGCTGGGGGACCCTTCACCAGCGGGATCCTGCTGCTCTCTGGTGGCTGAGGACCTGCAGGCAGTTTAACAGCCTAGCTTGTGCTATGCAGTCAGCGGGAATTTGCTTTTAAATGGTTCCTTGTCTCTAAAGAGTCCATAAATTCACAAGCCATCTACAAAACCATCACTTTAACCTCAAGAAATCTGTCAATCGGTTCATCACACAATAGCAGAAAGCTCCGGGGTGCAGCAGAGTTAAGACAAGCCAGTCCCATCACCCATAAGCCACAGAATGCCTCTTTCTCCCAGAGCTGGGAACTCTGATTGCCTGTTGATCCTACTCACCTACTTCGGGAACTGCATTTGAGCCCCTCAGCACTAGAGTTTCTTCATAAGCTAAAAGGCTTTGCTTCCAACACTGCAGTTACTCATCTTATGTTCTTCCATTATCAGCTGTCTTAGTGCTCATACAAAAACTAAGCATTTTCCACATGGTGCTCCCCTCAGAGTACAAGATGTTCTGAAGTTGTCTGATGCACTTACAAAGGAAAAGATGATGAGCAGGCACTAGCAGATGATGGACCGAACTGGCATACAAGGAAGAGATACAATCCGCCCCATATCCCAGCTCAGGCTGGCACCTTTGTTTTCCTTTCTGGTTCAGAGGGTTATTCTCTGAAAATCTTCAGAAAAAGCAACCTCTTCCTGGGCAGACATTTTAAATAAAAGCTGAAGGACCTAGCTGAGCACAGACAGGTTTTGCTAGCCAGGGGTGCAAGACACAGCATATAGCATTTGCTGAGGAACAAATTAATCTCTGGTATAAATCAATGAAGTCAAAGAAATTACACTGGGAAAAATTCAGTTTCAGATTTTATCCTCTACCCCCACTACCTTTTACATGGTTAAAACTATATATTCTTTTTCCCTAAAATTGAATTCTACAGAGCTCAGTGGGCTTGATTATACTTTTTCTGCTTCAAAAAATAGAAGCAAAGGAAAAACCAAAAAGAGTAATCGGTTTTAACGCAAAAGGGGGGGGGCACACAAGCAGTGGTCAAAACTTTCAGAGGAAGTGTTGCTCATCCTTTCACAGCTCTGCTAAGCAAATAAGAAAGGTGAGTACACTGTAAAATGTGGGAACTATTGCTAAAACAAAGGAAAGCAGATCAGGACTTCAGCCTTTAACTTCTGAAACCGCTACAGACTAGCTAAGAAATCTTTGGCTAATCACTCACTGAATGAGATCTTTCAACGGTGTCTGCATCTCCCATTTTGCCCAGTCTACTGAATTTAGACATCAAGGGCTCCTTTCTCAGAGCAGACTGTTCCTGAATGTTGAAATATTAACCGCTGCTAACTTTAGATGGGTGTATAAAGTAGGAGGAATAGAGGACACAGGGAAGGTGTGTGGAAATAGTGTTATTCCGAGACATTTCTAGTTTGGACTACTTGTCTGTCTTTACAAGTTTTTTTGTCTGTTTATTTAATAAGGCTATGCAGTACATTTTGAGGCCTGAACTAATAATTTATAAGCAGAACATCATCTTATTCTCAGGGTCGAGTTCCAGCTGCAGTGAGGGGGTGGGGGGAAGCCAATTCTAGCACATGATGTCACTGCATTTGGAACAGAATCAGAAAGTAAGCAGAGAAGAAATCTTCGAACCATCAATTTGGTTTCCAAAGTTCTGACTCTTAGTTACAAAATTATTCAGCCCAGACTCAGCATCTGAGTCAACAACCTCTGCAGGAACGAATACTTAGTTCCTCACACAGTCTTTTCATTAGTTATAAATATATCTGCCACTCATTCTCGCCTGCATGCAGTTTTACTCCCACTTCTTCCCAGTCAACCAGTACTAGATACAAGCAAACAATGACACTTAATAGATTTTTTTTTTTCTTTTTAAATTATATTTCTGGGCCTCTCATCAGTTCGCCTAGGGCTAAACCGCACAATGACACCTTTAGAAAGTTGGAATAAAGCAGCCCAGATTGAATGGAAAAGAAAAAGCCCCAGTAAGCAGAAGCTCAGTGAGGCATGAGATAAATGTCTGTCTTTAATACACTGCAATCTGGCATTTACCTACTTGGGATGAATCAGTGTCCCTGATGTGAATAACATCTAGTAATTAAATCTAAGGCAGAGAGCTTAAGTGGTTGATTTAGACCTAAAATAACCAATGGGCTTTATAATTAGGCATAGTTTAAAAGGTACTGATAGCAGTAGGATGATTGCCAATGCAATTCCTGAGGAGTTCTCAGAGTAAAGCTTTTTATTTAAATACCAAGTGTGTACCAAAGAAAGCAGCAAACCTCTTTCCATCTTTCAAGACAGAGCCTGGGGACCTGTTGCTCTTCCCTCTCCTCCACTAGAGTTTAGGATAGTTCTTTTTGGAGGCAGAGTGAGTTTCATCCTTGACCTAAGAGATAAAACTTGTTGTGTCTTCGATCTTTAAAGATGTGATATTGTCTCTGAACTCACATCAGTGCATTAAGTTATCCCATGGTTTAAGCATGTTGGAAAGCATCTGAATCCCAGTAAAAGTTTGCAAATTAAGTTTTCATCTCTAGTACAACACAGGTAATTAATACTTCTACCAGCTTTTACCTAAAAAACTAAGGGGCAGAGGGGAAGTGACTTGTCTGTGCTCATATACTTTGTTTCTGCACAATCACAGTTCAAGGGGTTTTCAGATAATTCTTTAACGTTACAGAACTTTCACCAATTTTCAGTGAAATTTGTACTCCTGTACTGAGCAGGTTTTGAGAATAACAATAATTGCTAATGTACATTTTAGAGGGTACTTGTTTTCACAGGAATAAAGTCCTATGCAGGAGTTGTTACACCATTTTTCCCAACTTCGATGGACAGACAAATGAGGTGTACAAATACCTCCACAAAGAGCTGTATGCCTGAGGCACGAAAGGACTTCAAAATGATCTGCCCACTTAGTCTGAAATACAGAGCACTTAATAACAAAGCAGAAGCCCAGACAGATGGATGAGCAGGCTGAGTCTCACCCCCTCAAGAAGTGAGAATTCAACAGCATCTGCCTAAGACATCCAGAAGGTTTCTGTCACACGCAGAAAAATAATCATCATCTGTCAGTCTCAAACGACTTAAACTCACACACATGAAGAATTGAGATTCTCAGCTCTAGGAAAACCAGTCCTACGCCAGAGGAGTTGCACCAAACTTGTGAACATACCAGCCAGCACTACCCTGGGAGCAGGGAATCTATATGTCATGTCACTGTCAGCTGTTGTTTTCCCATGGAAAACTTGAAGACCACTACAGGAATTAGGTATTTACTGAAGCAAGCATGGTAGGAATACACTTTCTTCGCAGGTGCTTACACAAGCCATTTTTTCAAATGAACCTATGCCAAAAAATTAAGAACAAAGCAAGGAAAAGCCACATTTTACAGCCACCCAGCAGCATTTTGTCCAGCAGTTATCTTACTGTTCATCTGCACTACTGCAGCCCACAAACACTTCTGAGGTGCCAGATTTACACCCATGCAGTACCTTGAAATCTGTAAGATGTTATTCCTGAAGACATCATTTCTACTTCAACACCTCCTTTGTGGTCTCAGCTTTGTAAAGAAGCTGGATCAAAGGGAGGTTTTTATCAGAAATTCGGAGCCAAAGAAAAACTGTGCTTCTGCAAGAAATGGCAATGAAGACTCAGTACATGGCCTTCCTTCTGAGTCACTAAGCACAAGCCTTGCAACACATGCTAAAGGCTCTGTGCTGCTTGCAGATGCTTACATTCAAAGCACTATTTCACACTTAAAACCATTTCAAAACAGTCCTTAAAGCAAAGCTCAGTTTGGCTTGGGTGCAGCCAAAGCACCAAATGCTTAATTGTTTTTCTTGCTCAGATTAGAAGCAGGAGATATAAAACTAAGCAATGACCATTTCTAGCTGGTGATTCCCATTCTGGAATTCCCACACCAGTCTTGCTAGTGTCAAACATGTCAGCGTATGTATATTATCTTCTGCCCACCTAGGTATGCTCTTCCTTACTCTATCCTAAGCTTTCACACCAAATATTTTGGTGCATGTTTTATGCATAGCTCTGTCTCTGCTTATAGTATATCCTTGGTCAAATCTTTGCCATAGGCCTCTCTGCAATGTAGAAAGTGACACTTACGTCCCAGGTAAATAACTTCAGGGATCCAGAACAAAACTAAACCCAAGCTAGATATAGTAGAAAGGAGATCAAGATCCATTATTTCACTCAAATAGGCCACTGATCAGCTAGAAGATGGGAGCATCTATTTAAGTAACAACGAAAGGCTCATATGAACTCACATTCTTAAGATGCCTTCACAATTTTCTGACCAATTCCATCTGTCTCAAGTACTCACCACTTACCTTATTTCTGAGGATATCAAAGCATCTAACATTCATAAAAATACAATTCTACTACAGACTAATATTTATAGTGTACACAATGGCATTTAAGTCATTTCACCTGTACATCACAAATTGACTTAGATAACATCATAATGCTTTTTCTGTATAGCACTTAGACACTCCAATTCCACTAGCAAACTCCTCCACACTTACTGCTGTTTCCTTCATGAATACACCAAGGAAGCTGCTATTGTTCTGTACAGCCTCACAAACAAAAACATAAGCTACAATCAACAAGCCTGTTCAATACTGACTGTTACTCACTCTTTTCTCCCTTCTGGTAGCTGACACTAAAATTGCCTAGGTTAAAATAGTTAAATGCTCAGTAGAGTATACATTTCAAATAGCCACTATGAAATGCACGTGGTCATGCAGCACTTACAGGGTTAAACAAACAGCAGAGAGCACAGGCAGTCTTCTGTGGCTGTCTTCATCAGGGAACCCTCTAAAACACAGCACTGGATTCATTTCATCATCTTTGGGAGCTGCAGTGGTGTTGGAGGGAAGGCACACTGGATTTGTATGTGGACAGAAAAGAGGGAGGATCTCTGGATCATAGGAAATCCTGCTGAATAAAGTATGAGAATCAAGCAGGATCTTCTGTGGCTCTCTTCCCACCAATATCCTTAGAATGGTTTCAAAGCCAGAGGCAAACAAGACTATGACTAACAAAGTTCACATTTATAACACCGGCCCTAATCTGTCTGAAACTGCAGTAAATTAACAGCTTGCTCTGGCATTTCAGTAAGCACAGAAAGCAACTGCAAGCAGCAACTGCTACTACAGCAGCTGCCACCAGGACCAGAAGGAAGCTGAGCAGCTGCCAGGTGGGTCTCAGGCCTCAGGCATACACCAACAAGAGTCTGTCTCTCACATGGTGCTTCCTCCAAAAAGCAACTTCTCTGCAGCATCTGTTTTCAGGACAGGAGGCAACAAGAAATGTTCAAGTAAATTCTCTCACATAGAGAACATTAAAGATCCAACTTTTCAGAAGTCACTAGTAATTCCACACCCTTTTTCACTCTAGAAGGGCCCAGCAGTCTGATTGGAGGTGTAAAAACTGGGATGTGCCTGAAGGGCTTTCTTCCCCGCTCCCAAGAATTATCAGTTGGACTGCAGCAGGAATTTGGCTTATACACAAGCTGCTTCACTTTCAGGTGCAGCTTATGAAGATACATACATAACAAGAGCAATAAGTAAACTGAAGCTCACAATGGGAAACAACAGCTGTCAGTAATCTAAGTAGCAGAGATGCACATGAACATTAAACCGATCCCGTACTGGGACATACTCCATATTAGTCACTTCCAATTCCAGAAAAGGCAAGTGACAAAAATACAAAGAGCTACAGTTTTCCAACAGAAGACTCAAGGCCCACGTTTTCCAAGGTTCACATACTTTTTCTTCAGGCATTTCTTTAATGCAGTAGTTGATAATCCACCTACAGACACTCACAGCACTTCAGCCAAACTCACAAAACTTGCCACAGTCTATCTTCTATTTACGAGTCATTAGCAGAGTCTTCCCATCTTCCTCTCCATTAATACCACTAAAATACCATTCAGAGTCACTGAACCGACACACATAGCCAGGGCTACATTTCTTGGGAGAGTTTTTGGCACCTTTTCCTTCTTCAAAGGACCTTTCTAGATTAGTCATGGGATGTGATCCAGAAATCACTGCAAGCAACAAAACCTCTCATTGACTCAGACGAAGTAAAACATCTCTAGAAGCACAGTGGAATGTAGGCATACAAAGGACACACCTATCCTTGACTATTTGTCCTAGGTGACACAACTAAGAGATGAGTAGTTGTTGTTACACATAGCGTCTTCTTCTCACCTCCAATCAGTTCAAGTGGAATTTCAAATGGATGTCCATGGAGCAGAGGTGTTGTAGGAGAGAATAAAGCAGAACTATTTCAGGTAGCTTAAAGCCTGCCTTCATGTGTTCCCCAAAAACATCTACTGTCTTTTTCTAACTAGGTCCAGTCTAGAGTTTTTTTATCAGTGCCACCATTACAGAGCCTCAGATCACTCTGCTATTTCAGCTAAAGCAATTTCCTGATCTCTGCTCTGTTTCCAACACAAATGAACTCTGCTTCCTGATTCTCCTGAAATTACACAACACTATTGGCCTTTGCATGATTTATAGTGAATATTTTACTTCCTTCCTCCCCCAAACAAATATTGGAAGGTTAAAGGAAAAACTATTTTTCCTCTACATATACAAGCAGTTTAATTTTTTAAAGATTTCATTTTTAATATATTCTTTTACAACTTTTCAATACTAAAGAAACAAAAGCTTATGTATTTACAGAACTTATCCTTCTAGAGGATTTGCTGACATTGAATCAAGTTACAGTACACCATTCATTTTGGATCTCAAACGTCTTTACATCTGTACACAGCATGAGACAGTTAAGTTTAACTGCTTGAAATTCCTCTTTTCTTTTTGAATTGTAACTCTCGGAGTTTGAGCTTTATTAAGTCAGGCAGTCCCTCAGGCTTTTTTCCACGATATTTGACATAAGCTAGAATAACTAATACAGCAGTGAACACTGCCATCGCATGCGTTACGAACATACAATCATACATGGGGCTTACCAAGAATCAGCTCTTAACATATCATGGGCCTTCCCTCCTCAAATATTGCCATAGTAACCTCCTATGTCTATAGGGGAACAGAAAAAAGGTTTCCTAAGGTATGGATGAAGTAGCTCCATGGAAACAAGCCCTGACTGTCAGAGGAGATGAAGGGAGGAGGTTTGTGTGGGAAGACACCAAGATGATCGTCATCTAAATATGTAAAACAAGAGCCATGCAAACCAGGCAGGCTGTCATTCAAGCATTTGCCCACTTCGTGACTGGCATTGAGACTCAGTGCTGTAAGAGCTCCTGGTGTACCTAAGATCAGGTGTTGGCCAGTGATACCAGTGCCCACAGGCACTGGAGATGTACAATAGCTGTCTATATGATTGTAATACACAATACCCACTGCTAAAGATAGCAGCCAGTCCAGTGTAATCTGGTATAATTCAATATGATCCAGGCTAAGAAAGGTTAGGAGAGGTCCATAAATTCACACACATACCCCCACCAACCATCCTCAACCTTAAAAGTCTGCAAGCCTGCTCTGAAAGAAAAATATGGAGAGATTTCCGGTAAATTTTCATCCTGCTTTCGATCGGATCAGCCTCCTTTGAAGAAGACATAGTTATTCTTTGAGGTGATATTGGAAGTGCAAACTCCAAAATAAGCACCATCTGATGCCAGAAAGCTTCTGGAAACTCCTGTTTCCCTCACAAAACAGAAGATTAAATGATAGCAAGGCGTATTATTGTTGAATTGTGCTCTAGTCACTGAGGCTACAAGTCAGCTACACTAAACATCTAAGTGATGCAGTTTCCCTGAGCTCCCTCTGTGGTACTCAGATAAACACCTACTGTTACCTCAGTGAAATAAGCATTTAAATAGATCAGAAGCCTACAGCAAATGAGTCAAATCTGATCCTTATTCAGCACATGCTAGTCCACTAACCTCAAATTACTTAATGCTGTTTATTTGAAACTATTGAGCACCTCCATTCCCTAGCTGCAGAACAGGAACATTATCTCAGCCATTATCAGATTCATTCATTAAGCACTGATGAGGGTAAATACAGCATAGGAAACATTCAAACAGATATGGTAATGTCTCACTCTTCCAGAGGGAAAAAAAAAAAAGCTGCTCTTTTCCAGCATCTGGCTGCTTTGTCTGTGGATCTGAGAAGAAACATTTTGTGCAGAATTACAAAACGTACAGAGTTAGAGATACAGAGTTTTAGTCCCAATATTTTTCTCATTTTTCCATTCCACATCCCCCTTTTTCATTCTCACTCAGATTATATTTACCTGAAATAACTTTGTAGTCAAACACTGTTTTGGAAACCCATATTAATCCATCCAGCTGCAGTTCACAATCCACACAATCACAGTTCCAGGCCAGACAGGCTACACACACAGCACTCGCAGAAGCTATTCCCATTTTTCACAAAGCTGATGTGAGGCTAGACTTCTCTCTAGTAAGACCAGAACTCAAAAGACACAATACCCTCCTCTGCCCCCAGCTTTCCAAACCTTGCTATTTCATGTTTTTGCAGCCTTACACCACAACTCTCAAACTTCTTCCTGCCCTGCTTGCTTTCACATTCTCCCCATTGCTTGCCAAAACCTAACTCACATAACACTTCCCTTATAAAATTCCCTTCTCTTCAAAGCTCAGGAACAGCCTTACTCATCTGTCTTTCAGCAAATCCAGTTTTCTAAACCATCTCTCCAGCCCTTATAATGACTCTGCTATTACAGCTGGAAAATTCTGCTTTCTCCACCGCAGAATGTTAAGTCAAACCTGTGCGAAAAAAGGCATCACGAACTCAAAAGGCAAATTTCAGTTCACTGGAACAGAGTAATCAAAACTCAAGCATTATGTGAATTGGGTCTCTTTGTAGCTCCAATTATTTTCACCATATGAAGAAAAGCAAAGCTGAGCTTTGGACAAAAGGCTAACATTTTTACAGCCAAATCTATGCCCAAAGTAAGTTTACAATTTAAAGTAATTAATTTCTGGAGCTTTTGGTTTCAGATAAACAATTTTAATAAGGAGTTGTTGAAATGAACAGGAACAAACACGTTAAGTCAACAAAATCAATTTTAAGTAAACACCTTCCAAATAAAACTACATCGTATACAGCTTCAATAGTCATCTGTACTCTGCTAATAACCACTCTTCCACACCTCTAAAGCACAAACAAGTCTTGCTTATCTTGAACTGCCAATCATACGGCTCCACGGATTGTATAAATAGGCATAAGAGATATCAGTGTCGCACAGACCAAAGCTGAAAAACATTCTCAGTTCGTAGGCTACTGTGCTTCTCTGCTTGCCACAATTAACAGAAGATAAAGAAACACTTTACAACTCAGAAGTTGTGGGCATCTTCCAAATTGGTCTCTTGCCTGAGCTGTTTTTCCAGCACAAGCAACAGCATCAAGCAAAGCCTAAGTCCGAAACACAAGGCAAACAGATGCCATTTGTTCATTTGTTGACCTAACAGTTTTCTTTCCAGCAAGACGCTCTGAGGTGCATCGAAGTATTAGAAGTGACATTTTACACCTAGACCAAGTGCATATCCACAGGCATGAACATTAACAGGTTGACTACTATTTGAAGTAATCATTTTCACCCAGCATCATTAACATATGTGCCAGACCAATCGATTTTTGGGGAAGGAGTCTACCTTGAACCAACTCAATCTGTTGAACGGATGCTGATCTGCAACCTGCTGACAGGTGCCCTGTGGAATGAGAAAAGGAAGGAGAACTGATGGGAACTGTGCTGACCAGCACACTAGTTTGAAAGCATTTCAGAGGTAGTTTGGTTTTATAAGGGTATGCACTTCAGTTGTGCTGTCGGGAACCCAGAAATAAGTTGACAAGCATGGAAGACGAGCTTCTGCGTTGCACACAAACATTTCCAGTGGGAAAGGAGGTCAGCAGAGAAGCAAGAAGAAAGGGAGGGCATGGCATAAACAGCCTGCCTGAAACCCAAGTGTATTACAGGAACTCAGCAGAACAAGAAAAATGAGGTAACTTTAGTCTGGTTTTGTAGAGACAGTACAAATATGAGCTTCTAGCTGTTTTACGGTTTTGGAACACTACTTACAGGGTCAGAAAGCACTAAACACACAGAAGTGCTACAGTTGGGGCTGCTGCAAGGGTAAAATCTACACAGTGACTCTTTCCAGTGCCTATTATCACTAGAATGTCTCATAGTTTTGCCTTTACAACAGCATTTTAGTTCCTTTTATCAGGGAAGACCCGAACACCAGCCTGTTTGTAGCATCCCAATTGCAGAATGATACGCCATCATTGCAATGAAGATGGCAGTTTAGAACTACAAGCAGTGGGACACGGTCCACAGTTTTGCAGTAATTCCAAATTCAAACCAAAAAACCAGCCATCCTTCAGGGGTTAATTTCTAACAGATTTACTATCACTGAAAATAATTATCTTGACAGACTAAAGTGTTTATTTGTTCTCCTCTTCACAGTCTTCTCCAAACTGACTATATTACCTTCTCTCCCTCTTTCACTCCTCAAATCACTTAATTACCTCCATTTCTATCTTATACTGATCATTAACATCTATATGCTGAGCAACAAGAGGTACAAGCTGAGCTCTCCCCTTTTAGTGGGGGTCTTTTGCTTTTTCTAGTGGAATCACTCCTTAATCCAAAACACTCAAGTAGGTATAGGAGTTCCTGACTTAATTTCCTCCTCAGACAACAGTTCCAGTAAAGCAAAATAATCAGCTGAATTAAACCTCTAAGAAAAAAAATGTTATCTCAGGAATTCTGCTTACCATCCAAGGGTGCTAAAGAAAGGAACAACATGCAATAACAATTAGCAAGTTATTCAGAACTTTACTAGAAAACACACAGATGGCACACAGACAGTCAAATGCTACACACACATTTGGTGACATTTTGGAAGCAGCACATTTGGATATGAATACACCAAGCTGTCTGAGCAGCTTATTTGCCATCAAAAAACTATATCCCATTTATTTTCATATTTAAACACATATGCAGCACATACTTTTGAGCATGCTCATAGTAAAACTATTAACATGGATTTGCTCTGTTGCTGTGATTAGTTTTCTTCTCCCTCCTGAGTCTGGAGGGAGCCAGAAGCCAATGGAAAAAAAAAAGCAGTATGTAAAACTACGAAAAGGATACCTGAAGGAACAGACCCCTTCAGACACTATTCTTACTCCCAGCTCATGAAAGTGGTCATTGAAGTGACCTCTAGATGACTCTATGACTTGTCAAAGTTCTTACAGAAAGAAGTCCAAGAGTCTTGGATTTTATCCACCACAGAGGTTAAAGATGAGATGTTCTTCGCTATTCTCATGCTTCCCCAACCCATGCGGCAGATGAAGATGTGCAATTCCCACTTTTAAAACAGATTCAAATCCTCTAGCAGTTTTGCAGCCAAACTATTTCAGCAGCATCCTACTCCATGGCACCAATATACTGTAAGATTCACGCATACTGTTAAAAAATATTAAAATATGCTTATTAAGTGAAAGTCATTTCACAGGTTTTATAAATAGTGGAGTTTAAAACTGAGGAAGCAGAGCTGGTAGTCTTACAGCTGCCACAGCAGCAGGGGATAGGACAGAAACATGAATTTGAATTTTCTTAATCCATCTTGAAAAAAATCCAGAAGCATCTGCTCTAAACCCATAGTGCAGAATCATCCCACCAGTCACCCATGCCCATGTTCAGAAGGGTGTAACCAGATGCTGACTGCCAAAACGCTGCTATAAAACCTAGGCTACACAGAGCCCCTTCAGTCCTCTTTGCAGGGTTATACCAGAGATCAGACTCAGTTACTCCTATAATCCTAATATTCCCTTTAATAATAAATTACACACTGTTATATAAAGCTTCACCACATTGCAAAGAGGGCAAGAGAAAATGGTCTCTTGTGGACAGGGCCTAGCAGGTTTTGGCCTCAAGTCATCTCATTCCAATTTCTGATCACCCTTCAGGATGAAGAGATGCCTCCAGAGAGTGAAGGGTGCTAGTAAGCAGGTCATTTCAGCAATAATTACACTTGACATTTTAATTATAGCCCAGAATAATTTCATTTAGGCTTTCACTGAGTAATAGGAGAAGAAACATCAATAAACAGCACAGAAGAACGACAGGCTGGCACCAGAGCAGCACTAAACTCAGATTCCTACAGTTTGTTAACGGGGGGAAGGGAAGCTACAAAACAAGCCTAAAACCCTGCTTGCAGAACTTGATTGGCTCTGAAAAACAAGCAGATTAAAGCAGCAACTGCAGGATCTTGTAGGAACAAGTGTGTAAAAACTAAGCTGCATTTAGAAACAAACAGAGCAACAGTCACTGTGCCCCATTTGGGTTAGGAGTGCTTTTCAAGGGCCTGGGATTTGAGCCACAGTATTTAATACCATCAGCTTTCACAAAAGAGTCTTCACAACATGTTTTAAGCACCTAAAAGGTTTATTTTGTTGCCCATATAGTGCTGAGATCCACAGTCACTCTCTATCCTTCTACTCCATGGCGTTAAAACTGTGAGTACTCAATAATGTTTAAATGGAGAGGTCCCGAGCCATCTCCCAATTCACATCCAAATTTAAGCAGCTTTCTTTGGTATTGACATTTTAACAAGTCAAAGATAGCAGCCAACTGGGCAACAGCACTCGACTAATTTAAAAAAAAAAAAAAGATATTTTGCCTTCAATGGCAATACACGTAGAAAGCAAAACAAAAGCACTTACTCTTTCTCTGGAAGGCTCTGACACACATTTTGTCCTCCAGACCCAATGAAATACTGTCAGTACTGCCACCTAACCTACCCTGTTCAGTCTCCATTTCTGCAATTACCCAAGGAGACAATGAATGAAAAGGTATAGCTGCATAAAAATGGACTTGCAGTGACATGACAGCTCTGCAGAACCACACTGAAAAGCAAATCACTCCAGGCAAAAGTTCATAGCTGGCGTAAAGTACAGCAGCACCACTGATTTCAGAGCTGCATCAGCTCATATTGAGCAGTGGGAAGCTTGGCTTTATGTCCTGCAGATGCAATCCACATCATCTGTGCTCTGGCACCAAGCTTACTCCACTGGAAAAGACAACAGTTTGGCATATAAACCACTAATGAGATGAAAAAGCTCATTTTTATTTCCTCCTCCAGTTAAATTTCCTGTTCCCCAGAAAATTCCTCATGTCCATCTCCATCACATCTATAGGGATAATACCTACACAAGAACAACGCTGCTGTTTGCACAGCATTAGAGCCAAGGAGCTCCTGTAGATGCTAGGGGCTCATGTCTTCAAATTTTAACCGCTCATAAAAGATAGAGCCTTCCTCAAAGCTACATGAAGAGATAAAAGGCTTACCTACACAAATGGTAAACACACAGCTGGCCAGATCTGCTTACTCCAGCCAGAAGATCACAAGGGTTTGGAAAGGGAGCACAAACATCCCTGAGCTCCGAGGCAGCACTTGGTGCAGATGGACATAAGAGTATTTCCAGATCTATGACAACCATCTAGCACTGCATAGGCACCTCAAAAGCAGCCAAAAAAATATGAGTACCAAGCGATCTCCTAGCAGGGCAGAGGCTAAAGCATTCCAAGTCCAGAGGAGCAGATTGTCTTGCAGAAGTTCAAAGTCAAAAGCTTTAGGGACACGGCCCCATTTTGCTCTCTTCCAGCTTTGCTAATAACAGACTGGATACAGTTGCCTTTGTACCCCAAGGTCTCATTAAAATAAGTTTCTCTCAGACTACCAAGGTAGCCCAGGGCCTCTGTACACATTAGTCACATTTTTTTTCCTTTCTCTCTCTTGTGACACAAGGGGGAATAAGTGTTTCTACAGTTAGGCTGCTCTAATACTAAATAATTAGATTTCCCCCTCTATCTAGCCTAGATCCCCAAAGCTTTCTCTGGCAAAGGCAAGGCAGAGCAGATGTTTAGTTCAGATGAGATTAAAGACAAATGTTGCATACTGTTTTCCTCATCCTGTAAAAGAAAGGGATAGAGATTAAAATGAAAACCAAGGAAAAAACTCATAGATCTGGTAACCAGTTCTGCAGTTTAAGAAAAAAAAAAATCACAGGAAACTGGCCAACTTTGCCACCAAGTGGAAAATGTGGCAGAACCAAGTAATTTGGCTACAAAAGTTCCCTTGGCCTGAGGAACTTGTCTCCAGTCTGCTGATTTTAACTTGCCTACTACTCATAAGACTTCAAAACCAAAGTGTGAAAAGCTGGTTAATTATTGGGTACCCCAGAGTCAGGAAAAGCTAAATATCAGAAGGGAAAGAAAACGGGTAAAATCAAAGAAAAATCAGGAAGAGTAGAGGAGAAATTGATAAATTAGGCTAGAATAAAAAGTTTAAATGTGTATGTCTTGGCTGGATGACAGTTACAGTGACTCATACAATAAAACATCACACAGCCAGTTGTTTAAAGAAGTCTCCAGAGTGTGAAGCAAGGAATAATGGGATAGAAACGAACCAAGACAATTACGTGGATGTTTCTTTCAGTCATAAAACAGTTGAACTTGAGGGTGAAAAGGTAGGCAAGGAGTGCGGGTTGAGGCACAAATAAGGATTAAGGCCACTTGTAAAACTTGTATCCAGATACAGTTCATTATTTCCAGCCTGGTGATCAGAAACAGATTGCTCTGTAACCATTTCCCAGCACAAAGGGTGGAACTGATTACGGAAAGAAGCCATCTTGACCCATGCCTTTCACTGGGGCTGGACAAGTCATAACCATGGAGAACATCACGGTAAACAATCATCCAGGCACAATGAACAAGCTGCTCATTTTCTCCGTATTGCTGACCACTTTTCCAGGTGTCCTGTTTCAAGAGCATTTTCTAGCACAGCATTTTTAAGTCCTAAGCATGATCACTGATCTGGCATTATCAGGAAACAGAGTCTTAAAGCCTTCTCTACAGCAGGACTGCTGGTCAACTTGCCCGAGTTGGCTTGGGGTTTCAAACACACTACTGCCACCAACCTATTCATTTGTATCTCTACTAATCCAATTAACCTCTTGCTCTTTAGTCAAGAGCTTAGGCCCTTCCAGTATTTATGCTCTGAATTCTCAGGATGGTGTTATAGCAAGTCCAAGTTCTGTTCCCACTTAACTGAAATTTGACAATAAGGCAAGTAGTAATTACTGAACTGACTTTTTTGTGACCATGAGCATAGGCATTTTTAATATTTTAAATGCTTCTTAAGAATCCTAGAAGGGAAGTGACCCAAGAGAGCCCACAAAAGTGCACACACTGCAAAGAAAACCTAGCTGTGGCCACCTTAATGTGAAGCTACAAGGAGTTACAAGTAATGGACAAGCAATGGTCACAAAGTCCTGTCAACAAAAGGAGAATCCCCAAGTTGTTTTTGTAACTCGAACTTTAAACCTGCTTAACATTACACAAATAGCTTGCTCTCTCTACATCAGCTTCCCCATCTGTAGAAGCAGGAAAGCATAAAAAGTATTGAGGCCATAAGATATAAGTGCTAGGGCAAAGCATCATTGCTGAAAGACAACAGCTAATCCAGGCCAAGCTTAACAGAGCTCTTCTTTCCCTAGAATTTAAGGTTGCAATCCTAAAACTAGTAATACAAAATGGGTTTACCTCTAGCAGGCAAATGCAGACCAAGCAGATCCAAAGTGTGAGAAAAGGTGTGCTTAACTCCAAAGGACAGCTGAAAACAGAGAAACTGAAATTGAGCAAAGAAAAGGAACCAGACAGATAGGGGCCAGGTGATAAAACCAGATTTGGCTAGTTTCTCATTCTGTTTGCCACAAATACACCACTTGAGTATCTGAGCACAGGAGGAAGAACTCTGCGTAACGCTTGTCTTCCTTGCATGAATGTGTCCCTTCGAGTCACATTTGACAAAAGTTTTCAGAGCAACCTAGGACTCAAGCCTGTTTCTTTGCTTACAGCAGTTGTTTACTAGGCACAGAGCTCCTATTTTCAGCATCACAGATACCTGTGCATCTCACCACATCAGCTCCACAGTGCCAGGTCCTAGCCTGCTTAAGCTCTACCAAAACCACACTAGTATCATCTCAAGTCTCCCAGTCACTGCTCCAAGGCCACAAACCCTGAGGCATGTCTTCATCACTTGTAGTCCAACACTGCAGGTTGTATCACAAAATGTGACCTGGATGCAGCTTCCCTATACTCGTAACATACAAAACATCATGCAAATTGGGGTGCAAGGCATTGATATTCAAAAAATGCATCCAAGTATATCCTTACTAGTATCACGTAGTTAAATATTATATGTACATGAAAATATTAGACTTGATCAAACTGCTTTTGTAGTCAGATAAGTTACACAGTGGTGCATCCACAGATGCTGTAAGAGCAGTACTCACTTTGTGTACCTTGAAACACAAATCCTCTTTTAGAACTTGAAAACACTTGACCAACAAATCTGCCTCCGTGGGTTACAACATAGTAATACTTGTATCCTGATCAGCAACCTGAAGGCTTAAATAGTAATTCAGATTGAGAAAGTTAATTTAAAACAGAGGATTACCATCACTAACTCTCCACAAGAAATTTTAAATTCAGGACAAAATCATGTCTTGTTCCACGTATGACTAGTCCATTACGTAAAGCCCAGTCCCTATTTTCTTGAAGGCAGTGGCATGTTTTAAGGAAACGTAGTGTAACACAAACATAATAATTAGCAGATGTTTCAAGCAGGAACTGTTTTTGGGACACAACACATCTCCCTATATTTTAAAAAGCTTATGACTAATACATGTGTATCTGCACATGATGCTTTGAGATACCTTTGAAGCTGAACTTCCTAGCCCTTCATCATGCTAGACACCACTATGTGAGTGTTTTGTGCATAGTCTAGAAGCCATCACCTTTTTGCAACGTCATTTATTTGCACTTGCACTCTCCCTTGCAACAGTTAGCTGTACTCTGGTAGTTTCTAGAAACTGCAATCCAAGTGCCTTGCATAGAGGTAATTGTCGATATAGAAATAACTGCTCCAGGGAACTTCACCCATCTCCTTTCTAGTACTTAAATACTCTGCCAGCAAATACTGCAAGCTGGAAGTTCATGAATCATTTATGTAAAAAAAATAATATTAACCCAACAGTGCTCTCTCCCGAGACCCAGGCCTCAGCCAACTAGTATTTCATTAGCTGGACTCTGCAGTTTCACCTCAATCACAGCAGTGCACCAGAGCTGCTCCTTGATTATTTTTTTTCTCAACACAAATTATCTGTTAATGTTTGAGGTTATTTGTTCTTTCTCTGCCATAGAGTTAATTAAAACTGTAAGGAGTAACACACAATTCCAGGAGTGAATTTTTCTGTGGTATCATCAAATAACCTAGTATATATACACTGGGATCTGCAAGCATGCCAGTTCTGTTCTTCCTGACCCCTCACTGTACATTTTCACAGGAGAGCTATTTAAAATGAATACCTTATTCATTAAGTAAGGATTGGAATAGAGAAAAACATGTGGCTCCACTGCAGTTATCAGGCCTGCCAGCTAGGCATGGTTACTGTAAATGACCTAGTTAGAAATGGAAATGTGTGAGAAATCTCACACTCAATCAGCACTACAGCCTACACCAGCATCCTGAGCCTTTAGTTTTATTTCCCCACCCAGCTGCGCTCTGTTCTACCAAAAGCAAAGATCCCTCCATATGGCACAAGCAGTTTTGGGTTCTGAGCCACCTGGTTAGTTGGCATTAGACAAGCAAGGCACAGGGGAAAATGCACCTTCCTTCCCTCTATATGCTCCATCCCACATTTTATACAACTAATTTGAAAACCAAGCCTGTCAGATCAGGTAAACTCCTCCCTTTTCAATGGGTTCCCTCCTTGCTTAAGGCAGCAGGAGGGCAGCAAGGCTCCACAGCTTGCGGGTCTCTGCCCTTTGTAGTGCATCATGTGTCACAGCGATGAGTGTCACACCACAGGGAGAGACAACAGCTTGTTCTGTTACATTAGCTTCTCTTAGAGGACATAAGGGCCAAAGATGGTCATAATTATCTCTGAAAAGCACTTCCAGTCCCTCTTCCTTCCAACATAGTATGCATAGGACACAAGTAGCACTAGATGATCTGTCTCTGAAAGAAACAAAGCTAAGCCATCTGGAGGAGAGCAGAAGAAAGGAACAACTGTAGCACTAGCCTAGAAGC